>JAOBYF010228101.1:0-10111 GCA_025403605.1 Parazoanthus darwini | reverse complement strand
ATGTATGATTTACAGTTAGACTGGCCCCTTTCTATTAAGCGCCCCGTATCTAACAAACGCCCCCTAAGAGGGTATTTACTAGACTTTACTTAAAATTGAATTTGTGTGAAATGTTTTAATTTGTTCACTTGTTTACAGAACAGTTTACGTGAGGATAGCTATGAAAGTGAAGAAATTTTGACTTATCATTGCTTGTTGCAGACTGCTGCAACAGTTACTCGCCTTATTTTGTTCAACTGCACTAATTACAGTGATTACGCGGGAAAGCGTTTATTAAGAAGTGTAAATTATCAATATTAAGAAGTGTGAAATATCAATTGTAAAATTAACGCCTCTCTGCAACAGACGCCTCTTATCTATTAAACGCTCCCCCCCCAAAAAAACCTTAAAATTAAATAAACGCACAGGGCGTTAAATGAATCATTTACGGTATTTACATATAGATATATATGTTTTGATTAGTTGTATTAAAGCTTTTTTTATGCATCTCGGCATCATTTCGGCATTTTACAAGGCGGTGTTCCATTTACTTTATGCATATATGTTGCAAACGAAAAAAGAAATGCTTTCCTCAAAATTGATCTCAGAACTTGGGATAATTTATTGGCTGCCTTAACACCGCTTTTCAAGAAGAAAACATAACTCCTTGAATTTTTAGATTTTGTTTCTTTCCTTTTTTGACCAACGGATGCCTTGTGGCTTATGAAAACAAGTTTGCAAATACTCGCACAGTTCAACTGATCAAACAGTGTTTCTTAGTCCAATGAGTTATACAGGCCCGAGGCTGAGAAATTGTCCGAAAAGCGAACATTTGCCTGAAGCGAAGTCGAGGGCAAATGAGAGACTTGAGGACAAATTGGAGACCGAGGGACTGTATAAAACCAGTAAAACATACCACGGAAGCAGTTTTGTCATTTTATGATTCAACAATAGTTTTTATCATTAGAGACAACCAACACTCAACAGTTGAAGCGCGCGTATGAACTTTCATTGATCTGTTAACAAAACCTGAATGTCCTTTAGGCGACTTGAACTGATACAATTGATGGTTGTATTCGATACTTTATTATAAAATTTACTTGAAAACCAATGCTCTTCCAAAACATGTCAAAAGAATATTTGGGTAACGCCGGGCTAAGATGTCTTAGACATCTTTTGGTTTAGGAAGAGTGTTTTGAAAAGTGCGCACCGAGGGCCACAAGTTTATCAGTTAATTACTGTCAAGTGTTACCCTCGTTAAAAAAAGTTGCTTTACCTTTAACTTTTTATTTGCCTTTAGCTTTAGCTTTATTTTTACCTTTACCATTACCTTTACCTTTGCCTTGAGCTTTACCTTTACCATTACCTTTGCCTTGAGCTTTACCATTACCTTTATCTTTACCTGTACCATTACCTTTACCTTTACCTCCAGCTTTACCTTTATCTTTACCTTTACCATTACCATTACCTTTATCTTAATGTTTACCTTTACCTTTACCATAACTTTTACCTTTACCTTTACCATTACCTTTACCATTACCTTTACCATTACCTTTACCTTTATCTTTACCTTTACCATTACCTTTGCCTTGAGCTTTACCTTTACCATTACCTTTACCTTCAGTTTTGCTTTTAACTTTACCATACCTTTTACCTTAACCTTTACCATTACCTTTACCTCTACGAAGACACGCATTTGTGGTAACTCGAATCCATACCGTAAGTTTCTTTGAAGTAACTTATATTTCCTTGCAATTCCTTTTAAATAACTAATATTGTTAAAAAATTAACAGGCATGGAGCCGTGAACATTATTGAATGGATGAGTTATCATTATCGTTACCATTTTTAAAAAAAAGCCTGCTTAAGGTTTATCTGTCAGTGCAACTTCAGCATCCAAGCGGTTTCACTTCTTTCCACCAGTTATCGCGGTATAAATACTTAAGAATCTCGTCTCCTTCTCTGGGAACTGGAATACTAAAGAAACCGAACTTTGCCTTTGGCATAGGCGATTCCACCAGTCTGGACGGGAAAGTATGATGAAGTCTGTAATTCACAAACAATAGCCAGGCCGCCCATCCGGGTCTCTTCCTCATACCATTGTAATCATAAAAAGTAAATGTATCAACGTGAAGTGGCCATCCAGATTTTGTGAAAGCCATCAACCCGTTTCTTCCCAGGTGATCCTCGGTTTGTATCCCGGCAGCTTTGAAGGGGGACAGAAATGCTTCCAAACGTAGTTTGGAGAACTGCTCCCCTTTCATTCCTATATCAACATCATAATCCCAGGGAAGGGGTCCTTTGGCTCTCCGGGCACCGAAGATAGAGCCATACATCAACCAGTGATCGATCCCCAGAGAGTCTAGAATAGTGTGCACTTGGTAGGTCAGGTTGACGAGTTGTGCCATCTCTTCATCAGGGTGACTACACTTTACTGTGGGGTCTTTGACGTAATCTGCGTGGCTTTGGGCAGTGATATAAATGTAGGCACTTGCAAGTGTGCAAAACACCAGGATATAAACAAACCACTTTACACGCCTTGTTTGCCAATGTACGAGCATTTCAGCGGCTATCTTGTTAACTATTGGAATATCTCACAAGTTTCCCTTTGTTTTTTCGGTTGTTTCAAACACTCTAAGTCGGTGTTGAAAGCCACAGCTAACAACTTAGAAGTGTTTACCTCCAAGTCCTAGTCTGTTACTGACTCCACGCTCGTTGCAATTGAAGTTGGTTTTGGCAGCGGTCTGTGCAAATGTACTGAAAACACCGTTTTCATAGTTAGAAGTGCAGGCAGCTTTTTCTTAGTTCCCATAATTTGCCACTTTTCCGTAATTACTCGAAGCAGGACACAGTGGTTCATTTTCAGTTGCATTGCAACCAAATAGTGTCTTCGACGTTTTACAGTCGAACTAAATTAAGTTGAATTTAAAAGCCCACAGACAACTGGCATGTATTATCGAATATCTCCCCATCTCACATACAGAAACTCAACTTTAACAAGCAAAATTGCATTTGAACTTACGGTGCACGTTCTTCCTTCCATGCAAAACTATCTTTTATGCAGTTAGATCTTTTAAATTTTAAACTCAATTTAGAAACTGGTTATTTTTACACGATTTTGTCGATTTACTACACGCAATTGCAGTTTTTTTTAAACATAAACACAAGCGCGGTCGAATTGCATGCCAGTTGTCAATGGACTGTCAATAATACGCCATTTTACTACTAAATCCATTCCCTCGTGCGGGCTAAATGTGATGTTTTAGCTCCCACAAAGGAACGGATCTGACAAAAAATTTGCATTAAAAAAATGGTGTATTGCAGCAAGGGCAGCCAATTACCACTAATTTCCTGTACCATGTATGTCCTACATTTTCCTGGCCAACCTTTCCATTGTTCGATGTTGCCATAGTAGCCATACAACATTTATGGCCGTGTATATATTGATAGCCTACTATAAATGCTCTTGAATGCCAACAGAGGCAACTGAGCGAGGGATCGTTTCAGCGTACTTGAATAAGCGCTTTATTTGTTTAAATTGAACGGATAAACATTTAAAAGCGTCCCCAGAACAGAACAGAATTGTAGCCAAAGTAACGCAATTTAGCATAAAGATAAGCAAAAGTGTCATTGCTTTTTCTTAATTTCTAATCACCGTATTACGATATTATCTGAATGTTTATGAATAAATGTTTTGAAAATAAAAGTCCCATTAGTGCATTTATGTTAACTTAAAAACGCTAATTATAACAGTCGTGAATGCAAAACAAAAAATAAATGAAATAAAACTAAAACATAACGTGTGGTTATTAGCAAAAGGTAGCGTGATATTCTGTTAGCACACCCATGACGTGGTTTGTCAAGGAACGAGAAATGGCGCCAAAGATGAATATATTAACTTAGTGTATCTACTAAATGAGCCTGTGTTTTCGAATCAAACAAAAACAAAACCCGTGCAAATAGCTTGTTTAACAATAAACTCAAGCTAATTAATTGTTTTACCGAGATCCTTTTACGAAATTTGTATTGGGATCTTAACCAGAAATAGGTTGTGCGAAGCACGTTTTGCAGTACTGAATTATGGCCAGTTCAGTTTCTCCATATGAGTGAGCACTTACAGCTGATCCCAAGGCCCATTGAACCTGGTACCTTGGTATTGTTCATTTTACAGTACGAACTTTATGTTATCAAATGCCCGATATATCTAAAAAAGGAGTGCCATTCTTTTATTTTAGCTACCTTATGGTTTTAGGTAAAAGCTGATTTTGGCTCTCTTGACTGTTTTTCGCTTTTATGCTTGAGGGGTATAAAAATTGCCAGTTGTTTTTTGGCCAGAGCTCTATCATGCATAAAACCTGTTTTTGTCTATAGAGTCGGATTAATACCCTCGAAGTGCAAACTTGAAAAGTGGAAGTGTTTGATCGTGTTTGAAGCCGGAGAAAATGTACTTGCGTTTTCGACGTGTTTAGCATTGAAGGATCGACGAGTTGTTTTCTGCCCCTAATAAGCGACTGGGGTTGAAGTTTGCTGATTACAACGAGTTTCTACTGAAATTATTCACAGTAATAACATTTTAAAACTAATGAGTTAAAAAGAAGGTACTAAAAAGTAAAGTTTTCTAAAAAAAGCGATGGCAAACTCCCATAAGTCAACTAAAACCTAACGGAATAGAACTATTGGGTCATGCAACGCAATTAACATCGGAAAATTGACATGTTCAAAAATAAGCGGGTTCAACAACAAGAAACTGCGTACTTACTAAGTTTTCAAGTTGGATAGATTCACGTGTGAACAAGCAAACCTGACTATGAACCTTTCCAAGTGAAGCAGTGCAATGAAGGCAGCATGAAAACGAAGAAATAGGAATACGATGTATCAGCTCGGCCAAATATGAATGACATCTGACAAACACGTCAGTGTATAGACCGCTTGCAGTTTATGTAAATGTACGCGAACTCGTCGTGACAAGTGTAACTATGTAAAAAGTGTGGAAAGGCATCAACAACAAAAAAGAGCGAATATATAGCAACGAAACGCTGCAAAGTAGAAGGAAAGAAGTAAAAAAACCAAAAATGCCAATTTTAAGAAAATACTATAACTCAAGGTTTTGCCTTGTGGGAATCCCAAGACATGCAACGTCTCTCAGACCAAAACCAACTCAAAGTTTTGAAATTGCAAAAAAAGGATATATCGCCCAAATATACGAGGTAACTATATGTTTAAGTCAGCGATTTCTGAAAACTTGTCTTTTTCTCAAACTTAGGGCAATTTTCTGAGCTTGATACATTTGACACATTTGCTGGGGAAAAAACTCGAGGGCACGACCCCCCCGGCCCTACCCCTTGCTAAGGCCCTGGACCGTCAGCGGCAGCTAAACCTGCCCGTCCAAGTGAAATATTTCACCCGACAATCTTTGTCATTTTTGTTGTTGTGAAAAGTTTCGCCCATGTTGTTTTTCTTTAAAGTAAAGCTCGCAAACTTCGCTGATGACCAACTTAGATTGACTCTGTCCATTTCTGGCATTTAAAAAGGACTAAATTTAAACTTTTGATTAACATCCAAAAGGTGATAAAGGTTCATTAGTGCGTCAATCAGATACGAGCTACTTGTCTTGTCAAACCCACTGAACGTGAAATGTGGAGTAAATGTTTTTTTTTATCTCATTCACAGCAAATAACTTGTCGAATTAATCTGACATTGAACCAACTTGACATACGGCTCACAAAAACGTTAATAACTGTTCCATTTTTAAGTGTGATGGCATTCATTAGGGTTTGTGTCAACGGAAGGAATTTAAATTGAATCCGATCTGAAGAATTCTGGTCAAAGTAACAGACAAATAACTGCATGTGATTGCAAGTGGAGCCGGAATCTTTGCTCAAGGTGTTCACGCTAGCGCTTGTTTTGATGTGCTAGCCACCAATATTGAGCCTTACTGTCTTTCTAAAATGTTCTTCCTTTAGCTTGTTGGACAAGGAGTCAAATATGAAAGCTAGCTTCTTTCTCTTCACAGAAACGATTTGCTTCTTGTATTAGTATTTCAAAACATCGATTGAAGTGCGAAACTGCGTCCTCGAGTGGATTCCGGTTTGAAAACTAGCCTTGCTACTTGTTATTTGCCACGTAACATAAGTCATAAGAGGCGGATTATGCCACACCCCCTCCCCTCCCCCTTTTTGTTGGCAAAGAAAACACTGAAAAAACGTCTTTTGGAGCACAGATGCTTTGTTCACTCCCGCCCAAACTATTTATATGCCCGCAAAGATTCTGTGAAAAAAAAGATTTACATCTAGTTAAACATAAGAAGCATATCTATGATTTTAAAAGTGATTCGGATATATCGGACCAAAAATGTCCAGTGTTACCGAACAAATTTGTTGGTCATCAAATACATAAAAAACCCTACTGTAACCGTATTCTTAGTTCTAGCCCAAATTCTAAGGGGTCAAAACCCAACCCTGAACCTAACCCAAGGTTATACTGTCTAGCTGTTTGATTGATAATCTTGACTAAATATATCCTCAAAAACCTGCTTGTGATCATTATAGTGAAACCAATTTATTACCATTTCACAGATTTGTCAAACATTTTAGCAAACAACTTAGGTTCCAAAGTCGAAGTATGGAGACTTCTGTAGTGAGTTTGAAAAAGGTAAACAAACTATGGTTTCGCAGTGAGATAGGGCTGCAATTTACCATCTTGATTCTTCAACCAAAACAATTAAGAAAAATGTTATACAACTCCAAACATGGGACACAACACTATGAATTCATTTCTTATAGCTAAATACTTTCAACTTACTTGTGACCAAACCATAGTTACCAGCCAGAAACAAAGTGACATCTGGAGAGTGTATTTACACGTTTGAACGCCGCGGCGCTCTTTAACTGATTTTCAGAGCTCAAGCTCCGACGCTCATTCGGGGGCGGCGCTCTTTAAAAAATCTTTTAGTTGTGAGTTAAAACAAGAACTTTTAGCAATAAAATAAGCAAGTTTTAAATGCTCTTGTCACTAAATGTCCCATTTTGACGGCGGAAAGTTTTTACACTTAGGGCCGTAGCAAGCCTTGGAAAACTGGGGGGGGACACCATCGAGACCCGAAATTGCGACCTTTCTAGGGCTAGTAGGGGGATCCGGGGGCAAGCACGGAAGCACCCCAAGAAAATTTTGAAAATAAGTTTGTCTGAAAACGTTTTCCTGGGTTTTAAACACCATTTGAAACAAAATCAGTGTCTACAACTAGTAGAACATTTCCCATTTTTCTCAGACTTTGGATAATTTGCTGTACTTCACACATTTGTTGAGGAAAAAACTGGGGGGACAAGGCCCCCCAAGCCCCTCCCCTTGGTACGGCCCTGACACTGTTCAGAAGTTTACAAAACATCAGTGTCACTGTCCTCTTCATGATTCGAGTCCAACTGCTGCATCGTAACCATTGCAAATCATTCTTCAGGCCCATTTATAATATAACATCAATTTCAAGACAAGTTGACAGTCTCATTCGTTTTGAACTCCGTCATGACAAACAGAATTATTATGCATTTCCCGAACAACTCAGATATTTCCCTCCTGCATAGCTCACAATTCCCCCTAAAAGACTCTCGTCGAAGTTATAAATACTAGCACTAGCAGTCATGCATTCTAAAATGAAGACAAATTGGCCTGAAATAGAAGCTCACAGCAGTTTTTTGATAATATTGTTGCACTAACTGACTCGACAACATTTCAGACAAGCAGTTTACGGTGTTAAAAGCGATTATAAAAGTCACGTAAGGGAAGATTTTATGAGTGTCAAAATTCTAAAATGTAAATATATTCGACTGGGTGATTCAAATATTGACCGGTGTTATATAACACATGCACTTTAATTATATTAAGAGTACCCCGGCTAACTCAATTCCTAGCCTTTGTCCCAACCTTTACCTACCGAGTCAGTGAATTAATAACCATCACCAAGTTATGTTGGTCTCAGATTTTCAGTGTCTCGGGTTTTTGGTCTCAGAATTTAGTTAGTCTCGGATATTTTAAAGTTGAATAACTTTCACCCAAATGTTTCAATCAACCTGTTGTTGCACATGTAGCCTTCCCTCACCGCAAGCATAATGGAGTGCATCACAACACATGCAAGTAAACGCGGGAGGGAGAAGAGTAAGGCAAAAAAATCCAAGACTGAATCATGAACACCAAAAAGCTGAATAACAAAGCAAAAGATCTATGGACCATAAAAGTTATTTTTAATTTGCTCGGAGATTTCCGTCACTTCGCAGATTTCAGAATAAAAGATGAGCAAAATATAGGCTATGTTGTATCCGCGGTGTTTTCATTGTCTTGTTTATAGTTATCGGTATTTCGTCTGGTCTGAAACAACATACCGATTTCTGTAGTTTGGTCTGAAAATGAGTATAGAAAATTGCTCATTCGGGTCAGAAACAGGGTCAGGATTTGAAGACTTGGATGGCCTCTTCGCCATAAACGTGTCCCTAAAACCCTTAACCTAGCCCTTACGTTAATATCAACTCTTTTTTCATTGGCTCATAACTCATCAAATTCATAAATTCATGGACCTCGGGAAGATCAAGTTCAGGGAAACAACAATAACACGAAACTGTTCCGAGAGGAACAGTATTCCTTGCAATTACTGTCAAAAGGTTGGACAAACTTGCAATAGTTTCAACTACATTGCAAGTAGTTCCCGTAGACTTGGTTTTAGAAAGACAGTCTGTTCACAAACCTGCATGCCAACTATCACGCTTTTACATTTTAGAGTTAAAATGTATAATAAATTGTAAACTTATTTAAAAAAAAAAAAAAAAAAAAAACTATCACGCTTTTGGCGCGAGTCTCGCGATTTTTGAAGTTTTCTCACGATCTCCCGACAAAGTGCTCAAAACTTATGATTTTTATCCAGTATTTATTATTTTATTGGTTTTTTCTCTCACTACATCGTAAGAAAAACGTGTCGGAAAAAAAAAGTTTACGTTCTAAGGGGGAAACCCGCGTCTTCTAAATTACTAGTCAGCCCCCCGGGGAGGAGGGGTACTTAAAGAATCGAATGGTGGGGATGACCGTCGGGAAGCCCAAATTTCCACCCTAAAAAATACCTGGTCAAAAAAATTTCTACCCGAAAATATACTCCTCGGTTCTAAAATACCCTAAACGATACCTAGAATTATTGACAATGAAATTTAATTCTGGCCAGATTTTCCTCAGCGTTCCGTTTTAAAAATACCGGATTTTCTTCAGGATGCCATTTTCGCTCAACGCAACTCTAAAAAATACCGGTCATACCTACCATCCAAATATAGGGATTACCCACCCCCCAAACCACTACACCATCTGGACCACCATGCTGGCAACACAGCGATATTTCTTGGTGAGTAGTTGGCCGTGGGTATCCTCGGACTCATTTTTCCTCATCCTGAATGTGTACCACATTTCCCTAGACATTCTTTCCGTTTTGGCGCACGTCGTGTAAGTTGTGAGTAACTGGCTATCCAGAATTTATATTGTGACTAAATACACCACGATTTGAAGTGAAAGCACGAAATTTATGTCGTCAGTGGTTTTTTTGTGTTAGTAAAAGCACTCAAATGGCCACTTCCGCATTTTCTTTACACCCACATGATTCACTGACTCACACTCACGTTGATGAGCTACTGGAATCTTCAAAGAAAGCAACATCCTCTTGTAACAAGGAACACGTAACGTGACCTGTAAATATCGTAATGATGACGAGTAAAAGGACAACTTTATTGTGAAAATGAGCTGGCGTGACAAGCGAAAAAAACTGAAGGTCTCCAAATACTTTGGTACTGCCTGTCACCTTTCTATCTGGCCTGTTCGCTGGTCCGCGAACTGATATTCCTGCAATTTCAACTGAGGAAAATTCGGATTATAGTTTTATTTCACAATTTGTTAAACATTTTAGCGAGTAACACCATTATTTCACTCAAGTTCCAAAATAGTACTGACTAAGGAAACGTCTGTAAGTAAGGTTAAAAATGCAAACAAAACGCAACTTCATAGTGAACTAGAGGCTACAGGTAGCCTTCACTTGCGGCCACGTAACAAACGAGATATTTTAGCAAAACTAGTGCACTTGACCGTATATTCCTTAACGAAAATCAACTCAG
>JAOBYF010227990.1:0-10113 GCA_025403605.1 Parazoanthus darwini | reverse complement strand
GAAAAATGAGGGTCGGTCGGATCCGTGCCCCAACAAATCAATTTGGTTTGGCCTTACCGGTATATGCAAGTCTATATTAAAGCTTGCCCCTGCCAGTGTCCCACCACTAAAATTCCTGGGGGAAGGGGTGGGGAAGAGTAATATTCTAGAAGCAAAGTATTTGAGGGAATGTAATCTATGGCTCAAACTGGAAATTCCTTGGGGTGGGTAACCCTTTCAGTCCAAGCCAGTTTATCAATATGCAAACTCTCCTTACATTATCCACACAAAATGAGTGTTTTAGAGAGAAAAATAATTAGTCATGATAAAAACAAAACTCTCCCAACTTGCTTACAAGGAAACTATAGGGACAGTATAGGAGAATTCAGCAATATACCATATAGGATGGTTGGGGCTGAAAGGGTAATAGGGTTCCTACTAGTTACCTTACTCATCATGTTATCTGGATTTGGCTTAAACCTGAGAGGATCATTATCTGCAACTGAAACAAAAATACATTTCTTCAACAAAGCAATACTGACAGTTTTTCATTTTCAACAATATCTTTTCTTTAAATTATCCCTTGAATGTATTCATTGTAAAAATGAGCACAAGGCTAGTACACCAGTTCTATTTTTTGTTTACATGTTTTTCAAGTCAACATTGCAGACTGGATGGAGTTAAAAAAGAAAAGAAAAGGTGTGACGAGACTTTCATTAACACAACAGACAGAATGCTATTTTTTTGTCGATCAACTAAAAGTTAAATCACATAATTAAAACATTCATTAAACCAGAAATATTTATTTGAACAAATTATATATTTTGTTGTTGCCAAACTTTTTTCTTTGTATTTCAGCAAAAATGAGACCACCTGGTCGATAAAACAAGAAATAATTTAATATGTGGCCTAACTAAAGTTCTTAATATGCAATTAATTTGACCATGATGCATCCTTGCTCATCTTAAAGTAATGTATTTAATATATAATTATATGTTGTAATAATATATACACAGTGTTCTCCCCCAGTTCCTTTAAGCCATACAGACTTTGAAAAAGAAACAAAAATTGCAAAGTTAAGAAAAATTACTGTGTGAATGGTTGGACTTTGAATTCAAATTAACAAGTATTGTACATATTTTTGACTCAAAAACATGCTGCCTTTTGTTATGAATTCAAAGTACAAGTCATGTAGTTCAGCCTTTATTTGTACTGTCTATGTCACCTTTGCAACTCACAAGTTTTACTGCACTTTAGAAACTTTTTGTTTTTGGATTTTGCATTGTGAAAAGCACACAACTGCCATACTCTGCAAGTTTCTTAATTCAGAATGCCACCTGTAACATATCTTTTTTCAACTGAACACAAAAAGAGGGGTCAAGCAAATTATATGGCAGCACCTGCAGAGAATCAAATGCTATTTGCATGGTACCATTGTATACCATAATTATGTCAATTTTGGTGGCACCCACCCCCTGGTCTTCACAAAATAGTGATACATTACCTGTTTTTCCAAGAGTGGCAGCTTTAATAAGTTTGTCAATCTGGTATTTCATCTTCTGATCTATTGGTCGCAATTTTTCTATGACCTAGAAAAAAGACACTAGGTTAAAAATATCTGACTTAAAGACAATAAAATTTTATTCCCTTTAGCTGTGAGAGGCTTCTCCAAAAAAGCTGAGAGATTAATATAATTCATGCAATTTGAAAAACTAATATTAAGTGTTTTCTTTGGAAGTGTACTTTTGCCAAATAGACATGCTGTACTCACTGTCCGAATTTCAACAAGTCGTTCCACGACAGGATCGCCCTGAAGCTGCCTTCCTTCTGTTTTCAACAGGATATAATGAACCAAGTTGATCAAATAACTGCAGTCATATTGTGAATAAACAAAACATTGACATCAGATTTATAAAAATGAAGCTTGCAATCCTTCAGTAAAAACACACTGCTCTAACTAGTCTACATACATGTGGCTGTTCAGGAATCCTAATAAAAAAATATTTATTTAATAACAAAAATTTTATTATTTATAATTAATATTTATGTAACTACTGGACAGGTACATAATGTATGATATTAAGATGGACTTAATTTGACTATAAAACAGTTCCCTCTTACCTCAGAAGCAAATGAAGCTTAACATCCAAGAAGCTAACACCCTACATGAAAAAAACAATTTCAGTCTATAGAAAATTATTATGAACATTATACCATAATTACGAAAGTTGTTCTTGAGAAAAACTTAAGTCAGGTTTTTAAAGTACTTAACTCACAAAATGTACTATTTGACAAACTAGGTGGTGTATAAATATTTAAAACATCAGTTTTGATGTTAAAAGCTTGCTAGACTGTTTTCATGTGTGGCGGGATGGTTGTTCCAGCTATGACAAGTGTTTCTCATTTGCTTGGTTTTACAGAATATGTATCATTATAAGACCTAAAAGGGCCATTATAAAGCAAATCACCTTTGGAAACTTACCATAAAAGTGCCCATGTTTGAGTAAGTGCCCACCCCTAAGTTTTTGCTGGATTTACTACTGTAGGTGGTCAAATACGGTAACTAGTAACAATAACCACTGCTGCAATAATCATAATTATTTTAAAACTCACATTTCAATCCCAGCCATATACAATTGCCATTGTGTCAGAGACAGTGTCATATAATTGTAATTCTCTCCTACTGCATTTTAAACAAAGTCATCAAGTTTTATTTTTTATTCCATTGAAGAAGGCCGAAGTTATCAGCTGAAGCATCTGGAAATTTTAAAATCTATATACCTTTTAGACAGAGACAACGTTTTTAAAACAACATTTTATTTCATAATTATAATTATTGTTACAACTATTATTCATCATTACTATTATTATTATTATTATTATTATCATTATTATTATTATTATTATTATTATTGTAATTATTATTATTAAGTCACTCTACCTTACTGGTACTGAGAGCCCCATTGTCCACCTTCTG
This sequence comes from Parazoanthus darwini, assembly GCA_025403605.1. NCBI lineage: Eukaryota > Metazoa > Cnidaria > Anthozoa > Zoantharia > Parazoanthidae > Parazoanthus > Parazoanthus darwini. Next base: position 7,157 of record JAOBYF010227990.1, on the reverse strand, counting down.
TAACAAACCTCCAACATGCTGACTGACTTCTGAAAGCTGTCGAATCAAAACATAAATTTATCCAATATAACTTTGTACATAGAGTCAGTCTTTAGTGCATAAATCACAGCAGAACTTATGAGTAAAGACTTATCACAAAAAACCTTGAAATAGTCAGATAAAAATGATGAGAGTTTTTTAATTTTTTTGGGTTTAAAATTACAGTAAACCATCATGAAAGATGAGGTGAATATTCTAAAAAAAACTACTAAAGCAACTATGCTCCCTCCCCCTCCCTCCCTCAGTTACAAACCCACTTCTTTACAACACAAAATAAATCTGGATAAACTGTAATTCCTTCAGCAAGCCCCCCTCTCTAATACTGTAAGCTCCCTTTCCCAAAAACGAGTCGAGAGATAATATAACATGATAATTGAACTGAAACAAGTGTCAGGGTATTCTGCATGTCAGCATTAATGAATATCGATTGTTACCGAATGCTACCATATTCTATCGATTACTGGGTCCGTGCTTGCTAAGTACTGTAAACCTTTATCAAAGCAATGGTGGAATTCATGATTTAAGACAGCTTACTTTTTCGTTCAATTCCTGGACGGTAGATATCACTTCTGGTAGATCTTTCGCTACCACCTGTAACATATGTTAAAATAACTACTAAAAAGCAGATAGAAACAAATTTAAGAAAGAAATTTCATAAACAAACATCCAAAATAGAAAAAAACCACGTGCAACGTTACCTCCGCCATTTTGCAGAAACATCAACAAAGTTCGCTCCCAGACCCTGTGCGCACTCGTGCCAGTCCGTCAGACGCACAAGTGAAAAAAAAACGGAGCACAATCGCTCACAAGAACAGGAAAGAGGACTTTTATTTTGTGATTGTTGTCATTCTGATCTTTGCAATTGCATCTGACAATTGATGTTGTAACAAAGGACAAGGACAATATGGGTGCTGCAGGCAGTAGAAATGTGCGTTTCGACGAAGCTCAAAAATCTTTCAGCAAAAGCGAACGCCGCCTTTTGACAGAAGTGTTCGAGAAATTGAGCGTGGAAGATCACGAGCGCCCGGGAAGAAAAGTGATTGAGTTTGATCAATTTAAGGTAAAAAATTGCGGTATTATCTTTGAGTTTGATTTCATCTATATAGAAATCTTGTGTCTGCGAAATGTTTTTCTTGGGAAGTTGTGATATAAACATCGGCAAATTTTGCAGGAGACAAAAATGTTTATATTTTAAAAATATAAATCATCTGCCTGTTGAAGGCAGGTGTTTCTAAGAGCCTCTTAGGCCTCTCATACATTTTTGTTTGTTGTATCATTTGTGTTTTGCCGCTTCAGCTGTCCATACCATATCTCTGTCTTTGTTTCGTTCCAGTTAATCGAGAACTATTTATTTGCTGCGATTGACAAAGTTTGTAATCCCAAGAAACACGGCGTTCAACACGTTCAAGAAATGTCCTAATGTTTTAATATTATAATTATTTTAATAATAACTTTAATTTATAAAAATGAACTCATCTTTGGTTAAAAGGGTAGACCATCAACACGATACTAATTATTAAAATAAAAATAATAATGGAAATTTTATTTAGTTCATGAATCTATAAGGGTATTAAACACCAACACATGATAATGAAGAGTACTTAATAGTACTCTTAATGGTCCTCAACTACTGAAGATTACTGATAACACAGTTAATTAAAACTTAAAATGTTACACAACAGAAAATTTACAAAAAATAACAGGATATGAAATGTTTAAGATATTAATACAAGTGATCGAATTTATAATAAAATTTCAACTATGCACAAGAGTGAGTCAGATTTAAAGGTATAAATAATTATTTTAACCCTTAAACTTTAATGGGGGGGGGGGGGGTCCATAAGAGCAAAAGAGGATCTATAGTTAGCCTCTTCCACTGGCAACTCTGAACATTCACTTGGTATTTTATCCAGATTAATTTAAAACTGAATGAGTGGCCAAGGGGCCAGAAGTCCTAAGTAAGTCCCCAAGTGAAGCAAGGTGCAAGTCACGGACTGGGGTGAGAAAAAGAAAAATAATACTGAGAGGATAGAACTAACTTCCATTCTTCTCCTTCCCTTTCAAATCCCCCTCTTTTCTTCTTTCTAGTCTCTGTTCCTGACTCCCATCCCAGTAAGCCGAGTGGCTAGCTCTTGTGCCTCCCACCTCTACAAAATCAACTTTCATGCCAATATCTGTGCTGTTGAATGATTAAACATAAGCCACTAGTTTGAAAGAAAGAATGGGCAACCACTCCTAGCACAACAACATTAAATAAAGTTTAGTTTTATTTTAGTCCCTGACTCATGAATGTGCTCAAGATTAATACTCACATTTGCATCTGCTGAAAAATACCAAATAAATTGCAAGCTAGACCTATTATGTAATCAAGCCAAAATTTGTGTCAGCAATAATTTTGCCCTTGAGTTCTCAAATTAGTTTGTTTTACTTCAATTTAGGATCATGTGTCCTGGCTTTTACCTGATGAAATAGCACAACGTTTTTTCAAGGAAATGTCGAATGTGCAGAAGCCAAAGGAAGCAGTTGTTGAAGAACCATGCAAACACCAAGTGACAAAGGAAGCCTTGTACATTCTAATGTTCCAGGTGTTAAAAAAGTCAAATGAAGAAAAGTCGCGAGTGATTTATTCAATGACTGCAGATGCAGACTGCATCATTACTAGTGCAGACATTGAACAGCTTATTGTCCTAATGTTGAATTGTTACATATTGGCACTGGAAAAAACTGAAACTGGATCAAAATGGAGAATTGAAACCACAAAAGAATCCAAAGAAAGGTTTGCAAAAATGACAATTAAAGAACTTTTAGGGAGCAAACCGGATCCAAGCTATGTAGCTGTAGAAGATGTGCAGTCATGGCTGGGAAAGGTGCCCTTAGTGGGCCAGCTATTTGAAGATGTGTTGACGGCATGTATTATGAACCCTGAGTGTGTACTTGAGGGGGCTCATCATGGTATTTCTGAAGGTTGTGAGGAAACTGTTGAACATATTGAGTATAACAAGTGAGTATTAGGACCGTGTGAGTTCGCTATATGGAAAACCTGGCTGTAGTGGGCTATATGGGGATGTGTGTGGAAATGGGGGGGGGGATGGGGGCTCAGCCCAAAGGAGATCCTTCGTTTATGCTGAAAGTATATATATATAGGGAAATTTTGGGGGGGTCACATAAAATAACTCCAGCCCCTGGAGGATCCAGAAAGGGAGGGGCCCAAACTAGTAGTTCTCAAAGGGGGGAGGCTGCCACAGTGTCTTTTATTACTTTCTTTACATTAAAATGTTACTTTCCAAACTTATAATATATGTACCAGAGAACCTTATAGACCCCTCCCTTCCTTAAATCAGCTGTTGAACTCGAACAGCCACAAGTACATTCAAGTATCTACTAGCTTAAGGTTAGTTATTATAATTTTAATGTGATCAGTTAATAATCAAAGATAATAACTACCAGTATACATGTAGTTTATAAATTAATTAAAGTTGCAAGATTAGCCATAATTTTATAAATTGATATATAAAATGTTAATCATTCCTTTCATTTCCTATAAACTAAAAAACAATAATTATATACAGAGGGGTGGATTTTATATTTAATTTATTTTTTAGAACTATTATCTCTTGTATTAGATTATAAATTGCATGTTTAATAAATTAAGCACTCTGACAGTAAACTCAACATTTGAAACGTTTATTTATATTATTTTATGATATTCCAGCATATATTGAAGGGGTGAAATTTCAGATCAAATGGTTGTACTTGAGGGGCTGATGATAATCCTGAGGGTAGCTTTGAAAAATACACATATATAATGAGTACAGTATATCATATTGAACTTCAATAGATACCCTTGGCTAATAATAATTATTTTCATCAGGATGAAAGCTGATCAAAGGACAGCTAGTGTGCACACACTGATCATTGTGAACTCTGAAAATTACTTAATTTGTAACTAAATATTTTATGTGACTGTTGCTCTTGTGCAGATCAAACATCCTGGTCCCATGCAAACTAGGGGTGGATTTTTCAGAGGTCAGCACTTTATTAGACATTCCATCAATACTAGCATTAAACCATCATCTACCTGCCACCTGTCGTCACCAGTGGAGGTTGATATTCTCCAGTAGAACCCATGGAGAGAGTTTCCAGGCTTTTGTTCATCAGATTGTAAACCAGGGACCGACAATCCTTGTTGTAAAAGATACTGAAGGCTATGTATTTGGTGGGTTTGCATCAGAAAGTTGGTCTGTCAAGTCACACTTCCAGGGTAAGTTTTTTTGGTGGGAGGGCAGGGCAAGGAAGTTATGCAGAGGGATCCACTATTGTACTTCCCTATAATCCACCCCTGGAATTTGAATTCATTCTAACAGTGGATGACTAGTAAGAGTAAATCTAGTAGTTGAAATATGTCTAGACCTGTTCAATTATGAGCCAGACATGCTGCAGTATATTCACCTCAGACTGTGTCACTGACTAGTTCATAGCATAACATGACAGCTGGTAATGTAATTATGTTCTGTTTTTAAAACTTATAGGTACAAACAAGTGTTTCCTTTTCACATTGAGCCCTTCAATGGCTGTCTATCAACCGACAGAGTACAATGGGAACTATATGTATCTCAACATGGGAATGCAAACAATGCCTAATGGACTGGTTAGTGTCATTTATTGTCATAATTATTTACCCCCTGCCTGTACCCCCTCCCCTTCCCCCACAACTTACAAAATGGTACAGCAAGTACTTAGGAAGGGAACCAGTTGTTCCCCAAAAATCTTTGACTCACTGATTGCTTATGTACTAAAGTGCATAATTTGTGATTGCTTTAAAAACTAAAGTTGTGAAATTCATTTTCTGTCTTTTAAACCCAAAGGGCATGGGAGGTCAGTGGAACTACTTTGGCCTGTGGCTTGATGAGAGTTTTGGGCCAGGCCATAGCAAGGCAGAGCCACAGTGTACAACGTATGGAAGCCCTCGCCTGTCCAAGGACATAGATTTTAACATACACACAGTGGAAGTGTGGGGGGTTGGCATTCCCCCAGAAACAAAGGTATGATGATGGATATTATCCTCCTCAGTAAGCAGGCTCTTGCAGAGACTGTTACATTACCATGATTACCATTACATGTAGCACTACCATTAACACTCCCATGATACCATTACTATTACTAAAGTCTGGCGGAAGCAGTTCAGAGTTGGTTCGGTTAACTGAAGGCAGGACCTTCTAAGCTGGAACAACCACATTAAACACAGGGCCGTAGCAAGCTATGGAAAACTGGGGGGGGGCACCATCGAGAGCTGAATTTGCGACACTTCTAGGGGGTCTGGGGGCATGCACCCCCTGGAAATGTTGAAAATAAGTTTGTCTGAAAACATTTTTTCTGGGTTTTAAACGCCATTTGAAACAAAATCAGTATCTAAAACTAGTAAAACATTTACCGTTTTTCTCAGACTTTGGATAATTTGCCGAACTTGACACAATTGTTTGGGAAAAACTGGGGGGCACGGGCCCCACAGTCCCTCCCCTTGTTACGGCCCTAAAACACCTTATTTCGAAGGCGGGAAAGGTAGCAGGAATGCTTGGCAGGCTTCGTGGTACCCTGACGACGGAAAGCGCCAATGTAGTTTGCATTAATCTAATATGACCTTTATTGTCCTCAATACTTTCGTTAGCTTGCAAATTATGGAACTTACTTTTAGATGACAGTCTTTACCTACCTAAAGTTTTCAATTGCGTAAAACTGAAGACGCATGCAAAGTACCCTGGACGTTTGAATGGCAATAACACACGGGCAGTGATTGTGTCGTGGTTTTTGTTTACAGCTGAGAGAGCAGAGTGTGCTGGACACTGATGTGGAAGCGAAAGCCTTTTTAGAGATAACTGGCAAAAAGATGCACAGTGACGGCTACAGGGAACTAAAGTGCCAGGAGTAGAGCTGAATGCGCTGCATTTTAATTTTTATCCCCGCAGGGATAAGGCAAAGGAGAGCAATAGTGAATGTACTGCTTTTACAGCTTTTGGACTGAGAATAACTGCAGTTAAGAGGAGGAGAAGGAAGATAGAAGCTTCCCGTTTTGACAGTTGTGCATTTTTTTTTGTCTTGTACTGAACACCACTGACTGGATTATGATTAGCTTGCGCCGCAGACAGTCTAAACCGTTGATTATAACCACCCTTTGAAGACAAACAAACCGGCTGCAACGCAGGCTAGATTATGATCTAATCCTTCCTCTACTTTTCAGTTTATTTTTTAATGAATGACGTCTTTATATAATAATAGCACTATGAATAATAATAATAATAATAAAAATAATAATAATAATAATGACCACAACAATGTTCAACAACAATTTTAATATTGACAATAATACAAGACTAAAATCGCGTACATATAAATCCGCTAATTGTTCCTTTATACTATTATCATAGAATCGGCGGAAGCGGTAAAAATTAAAGCTAGTAGATTTGTCTACAAAAAAGATTTTTGGGTTGTAAAATAACAGTAGTTAAGACTACGGGTTGCTAGTAAATTACGTTTGGAGAAAAAATATTGGCCCCAGTTGTTCAGAGACTAAATAGTGCTATTCAGCGGATCATTCTTAACCATTTAGTAGTAAAGTACCAGGAGTAGAGCTGAATGCGCCGTATTTTATCCCCGCGGGGGATAAAGGTCCGAGGGAGAGCAATAGTGAATGTGCTGCTTTCACAGCTTTTGGACTGAGAACAACTGCAGTTAAGAGGAGGAGAAGGAAGATAGAAGCTTCCGGTTTTGACAGTTGTGCATTTTTTTTTTGGTCTTGTACTGAACACCACTGGGTTATGATCTAATCCTTCCTCTACTTTTCAGTTTATTTTTTAATGAATGACGTCTTTATATAATAATAGCAATAATAATAATAATAATGATCACAACAACAACAACCATTTTAATATTGGCAATAATACAAGACTAAAATTGCGTACATATAAATCCGCTAATTGTTCCTTTATACTATAATCATAGAATCGGCGAAAGCGGTAAAAATTAAAGCTAGTAGATTTGTCTACAAAATAGATTTTTGAGTTGTAAAATAACAGTAGTTAAGACTACAGGCCTGGCTAAACTAGGATACATGTAGAGATGGG
>JAOBYF010227879.1:0-10113 GCA_025403605.1 Parazoanthus darwini | reverse complement strand
GGAACTGTTAGACTGTTCTTGTATCAGTACAATTTAAAATTTCATGATAAAAAAAGAGAAACTAAACTTATGAGGATAATTAAGCACAAATTCTGTTGAAATTTCATTCAGAAACTAACTGCCATAGAAACAGTTTATTAGAAAATGAGATTTTAATAATGAAATGTTTCTTAATAAATTGTGGAAAAACTCGCAAGACTTTTAAGTTCAATCTCTAACAATTCTTTCTTTGGGGGAGGTTTGAAAGTAAGGCGTGGCCACTTAAAGAGCCCCCATATCTGAATAGGGTTAAACCTGCCCCCATGCAAATGCAAGCACCTCGCCACTCGTGAAGTTCTTCCTTCCATGGTGCTCGCTGCTCCTGGAAAACTGGCTTTTTGAAATTTTCTTCCAGGGTCCTGGAAAACTCCTGGGAAAACAGATAATTTCCCTGTTCTCCTGGAAAACTCCTGGAATTTCGTGGAAAAATCTTCAACTGTTTAGTAAACAAACCAAAACCTGCAGAAGCATCTAACTCATGATTGTACTTTTTGTATTTGACTCGATTTTAGATTTTTTTTTCAGGGAATATTGGTCATTTTGTCCCATTTTACTTCAACCGGAAAGCTGAAGAAATTACTGGATCGATAATGTTTTGTTTTTAGTGAGAGAGAATTTGCGGTTGAGTCCTGGAAAAATCGATTTCTGCCTTGGATAACTCCTGGAAAACTCCTGGAATTTTGTTATCATCAGTCAGTGAGCACCATGGCCTTGATTCAGTTGATGTTGAACTGTGACTGATGTGGTGTGAATAGAAGAATATTTGCACGGACGAGCCGTTTGCAGTTACGTCGGTGCGTCGTTAGTGTGAAAGGCCTTAGCATGAGATTTTGTGGGTTCTAAGCTTGGAACACTGTTGATGAGTAATACAAACTCTGTAGTCTTAAATTTTTCAATCGTACATTGAAATATTTTTCAAAGCTCTCAAATTGCGTTCGCCTCCGGGCTCACGCAATTTTGACGAACTTTGAAAAACACTCTCGTGCAAACAAAATTCGAAACTGAACTCGAAATAGTATGATTACTGCTACTTATCAGCCCCATTTCAAGCATAAGACCAATGTTACTATCCCAGCCAACATACCTGAAGGGGATGGGGGCAGTAAACCATGTCCCCACTACCCATCATGCAAGGGGAAACTCTCGCTGGAAGTTGTAGTTTACGTGCCTCTGCAAGAGATCCAACTCGACAAGTTCGACTTTTTCTTTCTGGGGATTATGAAATTTTATGCAGCATCATGGGCCACGTGGGGGCCAGTTCAAAATACCCTTGTCTGTGGTGCCCGGTTTTGCAATCAGACAACAAAGGTAACACTCACTCCCAAAAACTTCAAAACCTGGCAACTGGTGAGTTTGACCAACATGGTACAAAGTATCCTAAGTACAGACAAGATCTAGAATCCTTTCTTTCCGAGCCAAAAATAATTCAGGCAGAAATCATGACAATGTTCTGTCCCAATTGATGACCTTTTAAGTAATGTACCCCTTCCTCTACATCTGGGTTTAGGGTTAGAGACCAGATTCCCAGCAAGGAACCTGAACTTCGGTGACCTCATTAATTATTTAATTGGAAATGTCATTAAACAATAGCCCATTTACCAAATGACCATCTAATAAACTGCAAAATATATTATCGATGAAAGTTGCAGTATGCGATGTTATTCTCGACGGGCGTGTTATTAATGGAAAGAACAAATGTGAAAACATATCATCCAAAAATTCCCCAGTAGGGTTATGTGATTGGAAATTAATCAAGTTTAAATTGAAATCACCCATTAAGTAACAGACTTTGTTTCTCTAGAGAGAAGTTCACCAGGATGTAAATTAGGTGCCCTATAAACAATGCCTGCTATTTTGTTTTTCCCCTTGGACTTTCTGATTTCAATGAATAATGATTCTGCCATGTCAGGGTTATCAAAACATAAATCTGGACGAAGTTTAAACTCTCAGAAATAAACCTACACCACCACCAGACCTAATTGGTCCGTTTTAATGGAGCAGTAGCCATCAATATCAACCGAATGCGAATCATCTCTCAACCAAGTCTCCAAAATACCGATAATTGAAAATTTAATACTCAAGCTTGGGAAATAGTTGGACAAATAACTACAATTTCTTTTGAGGCTACGAATATTTAAATGTAGAAGAGATAAATCAACTGAATTGTTTCTACTTAGCATTTCGTTAAATTGGTTTTGAACAAAATACTCGCAAGAAAACATTAGTTGTGAGATAGGTATCAGGATCAATATTATTTGTCCTAGTTACGTCATAATATGAATTCAGTAAAAAGGATTATAGTACAGGCAATTCAATCGTTCAGTACCTTCACATCTTATATATACATTTACTCATATAATATGGTTAAACAGAAAAATAGGTACTCAGTCAACTGAAATAACCAGAGGTTAGACTAAGCAGTTAGCTGAATATCTTATGCATATACTGAATAATATGTCAAGGGAAGAAAAAAACGGATTAAGGCTTTAGGTGCACACATAAATAAGATATAGCGCTAGCACGAGTTATAAATAGCTTTACATATTTAGGACGTAAAACTGAGCAGGCCAGAAATTATTTCTTTCATGATGTAGTAATGCAAAGCTATTTTCAGTCCTGATAATAGCTTTGCACTGGATCTACATACACTTTTATTTGACAACATACAACATTATTAAGTTATGTATGACGCCAGCAGGCTGTCCTTTAAAGTCGTTTTGAAAGATGACTTTTTGAGAGTTTCAGCTTATCATCTATTGAATTCAAAACTTTTTACCCCAGCGTATCTAATATTGAATTTTCCATAATTTGTCCGTGCTTGTGGTAAGGAATAACTCATTTTTGAGGCAAGTCTCGTGGATTGATAATTCTTGTGAAATCATTTGTTTCAACGGAGCAGAAAAATAACCCGCCATCTTTCTCCCTGACCGCTGACCTTACTTACCTTGAATCCTTTATACTTGCACAAATATTGACGTTATGCGGAAGAGTAAATTTTATTTGGGGTCTATTTTTTATCACTAGCTTGTCCAATCTAAAATATGCGATCTTCCCTTTATCTTTAGCTTCTCTCAGCTTGGGCAAAAATTCTTTTCTTTTCTTAATTGGTTCTTCCGCTAGATCCTCGTAAACAGAGATGTGCTTCGGCTTCAGGTATCTACAGTGTAGCCTGCCGTAAGAAAGCATCCTTTTGCTTCCAATTGTAAAGTTCCGGAACGATAGTTCTGGTGCCTGGAATAGGGCCAGAATGTGAAGAGGACGAAGAGAAAGCGCTAAATGGCGAGTGTGAAATTGTCTTTGGCAGTCCAGAGTCATGTCCAAATTATGGATGAAGGAGCTCAAGGAGGAAAAACTGGGCAGGCAAACGGCCGCACTAGCAACAGATGAAGTCCACTCAGTTACAAAATGGTGCGTATTGTAGTTTGCTTACATAACTTGCGACAAATGTTTCTCTATTAGTCGTGTTTCTTCAGTCATGTGCGAAAAGCTAAAAGGACCCTAGTTAACAGAACGTCCTGTGTAAAAAAATTAGCAAGACGTATGTTTAAAATTATAGTGTTTTTCCCGAACAGAAAGTTTTTTTGTGACATTTTTATTGCTTTTTATTGCTTTTAGTTCTTAATAATGGTTTTGAAATCGCTGTACACTATGGCCCGGAATAAATGCTGACATCCCAAAACCAAGTAGCGGACTTAAAAGATGGCAATCTCTCACCTTTATTATTGGTCGTTCTTGGACGTCAGAGCCAAGATCCATCGCCGAAATCATCCCATCATTTATGGCACAAACTCCAGCAAGATGATTTGATTTTTCTCTGTTGACATTACCCACTTCACACAGAACTAGCGGCCGTCAGGGACTTCTCGAATTACCTGAGCTCGGGGAGGAGAAGTGTTCTCGAGTTCTTTTAGCTGCCGGAGAAGTTCCAGTTGGAAAGTTGTGTGAAAATTGTTTCGGTCTTGCTGTCTCGATAACACCATCGGTTTGCTTGTGCGGTAACTTTCTTGAAAGTACCGTAAATTCTCGCCAACGTTCTAGCACAAGTCAGACAGCTTACACGAGAAACCTTTTCATTTCGAACAAGCTTGTACCCGAGCGAACCTACAACGTCGGCCAAAATAAAATACGCATGATACGCATCGCTACTGTAAGCCAGCAATTCCTTATTTCGAGTGATATCAAATAGTGAAACTCTAGGAACCTTCGTTCCCAGACAAGTGACGTTTTTCTTACAAAATCTACCGGCTTTTGAAAGATTTAAAATTTCTTCATTCAGGTTTGTAGATTTTCTTGTCGACAAAAAGACATCAAGGTCAAAGTTCAAAACAACCTCCCGTGGAAATAACCTGAAAACTCACGCGAGCCGCCAGTAAAACTGACGTTTGAAGCCCGCATTACAATAGTTCTTTCTACAATTGGGCGGAATGAACTTTTTAAAAACACGCTTACAGGCTCTCTTTCCCGCGCCCTTTCGTTTTCTTAACCAGACCCCACTCGTCCCGCTCTCGTTGTTTCGATCGTCCCCACTGACTGAGAGCCTGGAACAGGCCACTATACAAGTTGTACATCAGTTTCTTTGGAGCAACTAGATATGTGAATGCACCATACTTATTTGTTAACAACCATTTCTCTAAAATACAAAATTCCTATCCAGATATGTGCTAAAGAATCTGGAGCCAGGCCAAGATGTTGCTGTAAATGATTATAAAATGAAGCTTGAAGTGGGAGTACGGGCTAAAGAAAATCAACACCAGTGGTATGGCAAACGTGGACTGCATTTTATGGACAAATAATCCCTTTGGCAACACCTTTACAGGGAATACTGGGAAAGGTGTTTGTGACCATTCGCAAGTTGTACAATACACCGACACTTGAATCTACTAACCTGCTAAACTTTTTTTAGCCTTTGACCAATTTTATGAAATTATATTTTTTATATATTTTTTTAGATGGAACATAGTTCCTGTTGTGCAAAAAGAGGCCTTTTCAAAAATTTCTGCATTTTATTCACTAGACAATGACCCCTACTACAGAAAACAGCTCTTGATACCCGTTTTGTCCACATCAGTCCTAAGGTTGTGAGATGGGTGCGACTTGGTAATGACTATGCTGCAAATCAACTTTGGTTTCAGGATAATTTTAGGACTGTGTTTAGTGTACTCATTCAACGGCTTTTTCAGTTGAATGCCAATGACTTAATTTGATTTATCAGCATTCAAAATTATCGAGAGGGTAATTTCAAATTGATTTGAAATGTTTTGAAGAAAATGTTATTTCTATCATGAATCTTTTTGGTCCCAGGTTCATAACTAAAAGTAGCTTAACTTGTGAAAACGCCGTTTCACAGAAGCAGTATGAACGTTACTTGTTCTAGGTTATGCATTGGCTTCTGTTAAGGTTGCATTAAGAAAAAGCATTACCTTGAAATCTCCTTTAAGATATAGTTTGGCGGCTTTTAGCAATTCCACGTGCTGCACTTGCCATTCGTTCCCCAGGCCAAGTTCACCCAGCTGGCGGACTAGACTTTCCAGATCTTCAAATGCCCGCGCGCCATCTGCAGCGAAGTAGTCGAGGCCCTGAAGAGACTTGCGTACAGAGGCTTTACATTCCGACAAAACACGCAGCATGGTTCTCTCGCTAAATGGCTTGAAACCCATCTCGAGGCAGTACTGGGTGTATTGGCGAGCAATTCTCTGTGGTATCATCGTTCGAATGATGTTTGGTATCTCGATCAGCTGACCAGATGAGAGCTTCAGGGTTTTTTTTCCAAACGGCAAATCTTGTACCAAGTGTGGGCTTGTTATAAAGGACAAAAAAATGGTCAAGTTGCCGCGGATCAACCCTTACCCTTGGTGATGGCTGGTGCGTTAGGGGAGCACCGCGACCATACTGCAAACGATGCAGGTTGGCTATGGTAAACCGATATCTTGTTAGGCCGGGTATGAAGCTCGAGATTGCCTTAAAGCTAGCATCACTAGACATGATAGAAAGAATCTGCCTTCTCGTTTCCCAACCATCAGCATTGTCGTATGCCTCAGCTAGAGCCTGAAGATAGTCCTTGGACGATTGTGGTATATCATCCAGGTCAAGAGCTTTGCTCATGGCCGGAGACGAAACTATTGCTTGCCAAAGCGAACCTGCATCTTTGGGGCTAAGAGTATGGAGGACGGTAGAAACGATCTCTACAGTTCGTTTGGTGTACCGTAGCTTAGTACTGTCACTGGCTTTATCCCATTCCATCCAGGGTTGAGTTACTGGTGCGATGGTCATTGAAACTAAGTACTCGTTCAATTTTTGTCGAGGTACTGGTGCGGGTGGTTTTGCAGCTGGTGCCTCGTCGCTTGTGCTAGAAATACGACTCCCAGTATCCGGACTAAGAAAAGTTTCATCATCCCGCCTACTTAATGATATCTCCAGACTCCTCAGTTTCATCGCGAGGCCATCAGATGAAATATCGCTGTCCGTTGTTTCAGGACTTGAGACACCTGTTTCCATGTGTTCCTACAAGATTCAATATATAGACGATATTGTAAGGTACAGCGACAATTTATGAATTCTATGTTCGAGTGGTTTAGTTCCCAGTAAAACTGTTCCCGAATTATCTGTTCTTGTAAAAAGGAAGGATCTGCATGGCAACGTGGGAGTCAATGGATATTTTAGTGCACTACCAGTGATTTCGGTCACCTACATACCACTCTGTCGTGTCGTATTGATAAACCTAGTCTTTGGCACCAAGTAAAGGACACCTATAAAGCTGCCGTAACAACCCCAAAAAGACAAACACAGGAAATTTTAATTCTAATGAAATCACGAGGCTATGCGGCGAACATTACTAACAGTTTCCGTTTGGAGTACTTACCTCTACATTTGACACACGTGACTCAACATCAAAAGAGGATTCCTCGGCTACAGGCTCGGGTTAAAGTGCAACAGACTCTTTGGTTCTTTCCAACAGAGCCTGGTGGCGCACAAACTCGTTGCATTGTTTGCAAATAGCTAAAAAACTAAGAAGGATAATCAAATGAGCTAAATAGAGGTGTTCGTTAGACCGCGCATGTCACCTGGCCGCCAAGGAACTGCAATAGTGATCGTGCGACCGCAGGCAGCCCAATAATTAATTTTGTGTAGGCATAAAATCAGACGCCAATTGAAGAAGGCTCGATTTAAAGAATATAGAGGCTGTAATAAACCATTTTATTTTGATAAATCTCAACGTTCATGTATTTAACGTTAAAGGTATGCGACCAACGTCAATTTTCTCATTATAATATCGTTAGGGAAAAATCGTTTAAATATTTTAAACAAGGGTAATCCCCACAGGTGGACTCCTGCCGAACGAAATTCTCTCAACTCTATTTTACACGGGGGGGGGGGGGGTATATTCGCCAAATCTTGTGACTTTTCCTACAATTTTTTCTCCTTAAGATTTGGTTCTATTCAATTTTTTGCTGCTTAAACAGGGTTCTCGTTTTATACTTGGTTGATTAGATTTAAGATAACGTGTTTCGGCTTCAAGGATGACTTGAATAACGTAATAACTTAATTTTATGACGTCGTTTTCAGGAATTGCTGATCTTTTGTTACGGTAACTTTGCATTAATGCAATAATGTTATCGATATAAAGTAATTATTATTATAATCTATAAACTTACGCGATCCAACTTGAATAAGGCTGTTGGTTTTTTTAAACAAATACTCAGATTGCAGGCTATCCACCCGGTGACTTCCTTTGGCATTTTTTGCCTTGTGTCTCGCAATTTCTGCTGGAACTGTACATAGCGTTTTCTCCAGCGGATTCCAAAATCGGCCCTGTGACGTGGGCAAATGTTTAGGGCATGGTGTCGCTCTTCAACAGAGAAAATCCCTGAAAACAGTTTCAGCTATTTTAGATAAAAAAAATTCATATCCAAGTGCAAAATGCAAACGAATTCATAGAAATGGTACAAAGCCTTTAGGCATACCTGCTCTGGCTAAAAGCAGCTTCATCTCAGTCGCAACACCATCATCACTACTGAGTTTAAAAGTTGTTAGGTGCCCGGTTATATCTTTGGTACAATTTTGGAGCGGTACACATTCCACTAGGCCAGGATAATCACCAGACAGACCACAGGGACTAGACTGGTCTAGTAGCCCACTAAAACTGCAGCTAAAAGCCATTTAAAAACACGATTTATATACTGGCCGATGGATAAAACTTAACTGCACTTTTTATCATTGCTTCAAGCGATCGATTCTGCAAATTGCGAAATCAAGAAAATTTGCGCAAGAACAGTGTGCTCGTGACCAACAGCTGGTCGAAAGTTGTGTGACGTATGTATCTAGTTTCAAATGTCAACCCGCAAACCGGATACGTATACGGAAAATGGAATGGATGAAAAGGCTCCCAAAACCTACAAAAGAAAGTTTGACATCGAGGAAACTTTTGTGGTGAAGCACAGACGTGGATGTACGACATTTGGGTAGGTTTTCTTGTGACACTAGTTTTCGACACTAAATGCTGCGCATTTTGTGTTGGAACTGGGACTGTTTCGCTCCTCATTTTCAAACTATCAAAGCTGAATTTATTTAGAGCTTGCAGTATTACTGTAACACTGACGCTAGTGATCATTTAAGTTCGGTGTAGGTTTGTTTTCCATCAAGTTATTGCTAAAATCTCTCGAGAGCGACTAAAAGAATAAGCATAAGCCGCTGGGTTGACACTACATAATTGTAAACTATATGTAAACGACATGAAAGTATCGACAGAGACTTTGAGCTATATTGTACAGTCCTTTGAATCCCAAAGCCTAAGACAATAATTTCTCATTTGTTTAAAGAAACCTTAAAATGTTTGTTATATAATGGTTGAAAGGGTTCAGAGAACTCAGCGTTTAGACCGGGTTAAATCACAAGCGTTTGTTGACATACGTGCTGACAGGCGACGAAATATATACCTTCACAGGCTTCAGATGGATTTGAACAAGAGAGTTTTAAAATATCTAGTTCAAATTGGATTTGAGTGTCTTCAGTACTCTCTTGATATGAAAGTAAATGTTTTAAAACATGTCCATAAAATGGAATGAGTTTAAAACTGAGTTTATATTTTTATCGGCACGTTAAAAGACGATTATAGTTAGCTACAAAACTTGAACAACCGCTAATTTGTTGACAAGTCTCCTGTCATCTGAGCTGAATATATCGCAGACTTTTATATACTTTCTCAGCGGGAAGCGTTGCGAGTTCGACCTTGAAACTTGGCACAATTATTGTTTGATAATAGTATTTTGAGGCTGTGAAGTAAGAATATAAACAAATTAGGTACCAGGTGTAGTTTTTTGCTGTTAAACATGGCCTATATTTTGCCGCCATTGTTAGCCCTATTCAAGGAGGATCACAAAATTGTTCACAAAATCACACTATCAACAAATGTCGGAGATTTTGTTAACTGAGGAATGTTTATTGATAGTTTTACTTTCTGTAAAGTTTGACGGCATATGAAGCTATTTTAAGAATTTTACAAGACTTCGTCCTCGCACTATATTTTAGGCCTTTGATCGGAAGGAAAACCGCACTTTGACCGCTAAATCAAATTTTCGCTAATTTCTGAAAAATAAAAAATCGCTGGAACTTTTAATTATGATTTTTTAAAAGGTGTCACCAAAGGGTTTCTTTGGGCAAAATATGAGCGAATTGCCAAATTGGTCGCTGACGGAGAGTTCTCGGCCATTACAGTCAGCCGCTCTTAAGGGATGAAATAGTGCTCTGCGACGTGGTGCTTGAAAGTGCTGGTACTTCGATATAGCGTGAATAGTAATCCACGACTAACAAGTAGGTTTTGCTTTTCCACTCAAACAAGTCAGAAGCTACTTTCTGCCACGGATAATCCGGCAACTCAGATGCAATCATTGGCTCAACTCGGTTTCGGCTGAACTCCCTACAGACTGGACAGTTATCTATCAATTCTTCCAGCTGTCTACTGATTCCTGGCCACCACACAGACTGTCTGGCTCGCATTCTGCATTTCACAATACCTTGGTGGCCTGTATGTAGTTTCTCCAGGATATCTGAACGCATGGAGGCTGGAATGACTAGACG
>JAOBYF010227768.1:0-10115 GCA_025403605.1 Parazoanthus darwini | reverse complement strand
TGAATGACGAGCACTTTTCTAATGATAATCATGTGTGGCTGCCGGCTGGCTGGGCTCCTTCAGGCGTAAATGGTTTTTAAATTATGCGTCAACGTGCATATATATCACAAGCTGGGAAATATCTCGGTCAATATCAGTTCTTGTTCCACAATCTTCTGTTTACACTCGCTATTAGCTTCACTAAGCCCTTGGCCTCATCAATATGAATCAAACAAGATAGAGCTGAGATAAGAAAGAAAAGGTCGCCTCGTCTGCTTATATTTGAGTGAGTGGCAGTGATTCAAGAGCCAAGTGTCTGAGCAATAACAAAATACTGATCGGTGATGGTGGGAGTTTCTGCCTGCACATCCTGCACCTAATGCTAATGAGAAAATCAACTAAAGCAGTTCTTCTTTAGTTCTAGACAACATCTGAGGGATTAATTTAACAAATTACAAGTCAACATAATTTTGGACATAATACTCTCGAATTGTGGCTCAACGTTGTGGGGCAGAGGTTGAGAGGGTCCTCCCCACGAAACAATGAAATTCCTTAAAATCTATTTGCTCAGGAAATGTGGTTCTCCTATTTCCTCTGACGGCTACGAGTTGTTTGCAGTGTAAATTGGGTTCCAATTTCATCACTTTAATTACACCGTGTAAAGTATCGTTGCCAGAAGCCCAAGAGTTTATTAGTGACACTCGGTGTGTAGCGTGCACGGAGAACTAAGAGAAACATCCTTCAAGACTGGATTTGTCATTTTGAAAAAAGCGAGTCTGGGAGACTTTGTGAAAAATCGTTCGTCCCGAAGTCAGTTGAAAAACAGATTAACATACCACGAAGTTAGCATAGAGTACGAGTACAACTCTGCAAATCTGGCTTAGAAGACAAACATCCTGACTTGGCCACGATGGAAAATTTTACTTCTGGGAACGCTAGTGCATTGGGTATCCCAGAATCGATGGAACCTTTTGGTCTAAGGGTTTTTCGCTTGGCCTTATACACCATGATCTTCCTCATTGCAACTGTAGGTAACTCCCTGGTGATTTTTGTGGTGTACAAGACAGCGGAGTTGCGGACAGGTCAGTGCCTCTCATATGCTTCGTATGTGATGAGTTTTAATCTCTTTAAGCCTTTCTTAATGTAAAAGAGAAATAACGAGCCACAGTTTGGCTTTCTGTAACGTTAACGAATAAGAACTGGTATTAATAATCATTCAACGAGCTGAACGACTCAATTAATAGCAATTAAGTTATTTTAAGCAAAAAAACAGCCTGCAGATATCGGAGATCCGTGCATGCCGCGGCAGCGCTGGACTTAATTGTGAGTTTCCCTTTTTAAAGTTTTTCTCTGCCCAGTTTGTTGTGGAATATTAAATTCAAGGTGGAGACGTCCTGGGGTTAAAGAATTTCGTAACAATATATTTTTCAATTAAACTACGAGACCTTGCTATAAGATCCTTCTATGACGTCCACGGTGAAATCATTGATGTGTTTTGAGTGTCTAAGAGTTCCGATAATGGAAACCGCATTGCAAGAGACAAGACGGCGTGTAGTGTCTTGGACGTTAACAAAGACTGCACACGCTATGCGTACAAACTCAATATGTTGTTTTTTTTGACGGAGCTAGCATTGATGATATAAAGAGTTATTTAGATTCACTGGACTCTGGAGTTATAAGCGCCGCTGCGACGTGAATCTTGAATGAACCTTGTTCTGTCAAAATTGGTGTCCACTTTAAAAATCAGTCATCTGTGTCCTTTTTTCTAGTAGTTGTAGAAGAAGCTTTCGAAAACTAAGTAGAAAACATTACACTTGTCTCTTTTAAGGCAAACACAACAAAAAAACCACAGAGTTGTCCTGGCTATGCATGGGTTTTGTTGATCAAACTTCATCAATGCCAATAGAAGACGACACTTCGAAAACTTTGTTTGCACTTTGAATAAAAAACTTAGAATTACTACAATTAACAACAAAAGAGCTCGTACAAACAGAGTTTGATGTACTTACACAAAAGAACATAAGTATGTAAAATGCAAAGCGGACACAAATGCTGCGTTTAATGTAATATGACTTGTCAGATGTGCTCACTCGGCCGGCTTGGCATTGGCTCGGTACAATCGTGCAGAATCATTTTTCGAAAATTAGTGACACGGAAGGAAAGCTTTTGAACAAAATCTTATTTGTTATGACAATGGTTTCGTTTAACTGATGTACAAAGAGATATTATTAGCTCAAACAGAGCTGGAACGGAGTTGGAAATAAACGACCTGGCGGATAAGATTTTGTTAATCTGCGAAAGTTAATAAGCTGAACCTCTGAATGTTTCCTGTCATTCGCGTTTTCCTGATTTTTGCGTCTTCAAGCTTAACCTTTGACTTGGAATAGTTCAAATTTGTAACCACATCATCTCACTATCGACTGACTGAACCATCTTGACCTACTTCACAGCTCAACACTGCCTCGACTGAAAACACGGAGCTGCTTCACTATCTGTCTATATCGAATATTAGTAATTAGCTCAACAAGATCTCGTTGAACTATCCACGTGTGATCTATCATTCACAGCAGAGAGAAAACATTTTTAATTTTTTTTTTTTTTACAATTTCTCATAATAATGATTTATTTCGACAAAAACCTGGAGTATGCTTTCTAAACCGGATTTTAAAATGGGGAAGGAAATCCTGTAAAAATATTAACAGCTCAGCTTAAAAGCAGTTTTGGATGCCGGACCTACACCCAAACGGCATGCACAACCCTCTAATGGTGTTTATCTTTTGTTATGTCACTCAGTAAAGGCTTAAATTAAATAATGGTGGTTCAATTCAGCTTGAAGATGACAACACAAGAAATTGAAAAGAAGTGTTATTGTCTGAACAGGGGACCGCAGGTGCCACGCAAAACATGAATTGCACTGCGGGACAGAGCCGGCGGAAAATCAGGCGCAATTTCTCGGTTTCTTAAATCCGTAAAACGTGTGCTCTTTTGTGTCGTGATCTCAATTAGCTTTTCCTTTAAACACATTTGAATTACCTTTAACATATTTTACCCCCCATATATGTCCACGAGTCACGATTAAGGATTTGCAGTGTTAAGTCAAAAAGCATATGTTCCTCAACATTATCCTGTACGTGACAAAAACCGCCTAATAGTGAATACTTGATGCAACAAAGGAACATATGCTCCGATTTGGAATCATATCATTGCCTAGCCCCTGACTGATTTCGTATGCAAATCAACAAATTATAAAAGATCTGCTTATTAAAAGTTGTTATCGAATCGAACTCAATTAATTTCCAATCTTATTAGAGTTGTTAGTCCAATACTCCGTTTCTGTTGAAGTTGTATTTGGAAAGGTCGCTCATATAGTTTGTACCCGTTACTGAAGCATCAATCGCGGAACGATACAGCGGTGGAAGTCTGACAACTTTGACGAAAACCGTTCCTTAGCGATGACACAAGTTAGCCGTTTGAAGAATTCCTTGTCCAGTCGAAACTGCTCTACAAACCGTGCATCAATGCTGCGTGTTCCTGGTCGATTGAAGCATAGCTACAGACATATAGACAAACTTTATTTCTACACGGTTAAAACATCGGTATATAAAGATAATTAAAAAACCCAAAATACTGCTTTACGTGTTTGCCGTGTGGGTGTCCGTTGGTTAATATATGTCATTCAGTATGCCCTTTCTAAAGCTCATAAGAGGCAATGGTTAAACACGTAATTTGGATGGGAGCCCATTGCAAAGAACAGCTCCAGAATCACCTTAAACTTTATTTAAGATAATCGGTTCTTAATCGGACGTTGTTCCATCCAAGTAACTCGATAAGAAGACCGACGCCAGCGTCATACCTAGAATTAGTAACTTTCCTCGCAGTTCCGTTTTGTAGCTTTTGTAAATTGTCATTCAGGTGTTGACTTTAATAGACCATCCTATACACTACTCAGTAGTTGAAATGTGCTATATGTTGATTTATAATGGCTTTGCGCCCTAGGGCGCCTATTAATGGATTTTGTTTGCATCTGGTACATACTGACCTAGAATATCACGAGTTGTTCTAAAATTATAAAGATTTATAACAAAAATCAGTCAAAAATTGTATTTACATTTTAGTAGTAATAGTACTAGTATTAGTACTAGTACTAGTAGGAATAGCGTAGTAATAGTAATAGTAATAGTAATAGTAATAGTAGTAGTAGTAGTAGTAGTAGTAGTAGTAGTAGTAGTAGTAGTAGTAGTAACAGGGGTAGCAGTTCTGAGTAGTATATAGTAGTGGCATTAATAGTAGCAGTAGTAGTAGTGTAGTTTATAGTAGTTGCAGTAGCAGTAGTTGTTGTTGTAATTCATCTACGACGTCGAAAAATTAATGTTGATAAATTATTTGGTACAAAGCATCAACTAAGTTAAGAAGATTGATCACAACCCTGACAATATTGGAAACATACTGGTTATTTCAGCCACTCAATCAATGAAGCACCAATTTTTTCAGTCACATCAGTCCTATACTTTTTGATCTCCTCTGGATTACCCGACTACAGCTACTACAAAACTATAAACATTTACTCATAAAGTACTCACAGCTTATCACCAACTCGTGTGCTTTAAGCTGTTCATGATGCCCATGCCAATAAGCAGATTTTCTCAGACCCAACAATAGCCTATAACTTGCCCTTCCTGTAAAGCGTTTCTTCAAACCCCTCGTTTACAATGCTAGAACTCCAGTTAAGAAATATACATAGGTAGCATTTTATAAACCTGCAATAAACTATAAACGGCATATGAATTAGGTAGCAGATCTAACAATGTTTTTGTAATGATAGAACAGCTTGTACATAATTCACTTGCCAATAGTTTTATAACAACTCATATAGTATTTTAAAAATAACGTTTCTTTAAAGTGGTTTTAAAAATTGTGTTTCTGCATTGTTAAACAATGGTCTTGGAAGCGATAACTTGTCCGTATTATTTTAATATGTTCTAAGAAATGTTTGTCGCCACTGTTATAAGCTTTCTCCCGTTTAATAATTGACCATTTTAATCGTTTTGTTTTCATAGACGTATTTGGAAAGAGCCGTGCTTCCTTCTTATTTTCTGTTCTTTAATAAACGAGAGTTTGTTGTTATTGAATCGCGACTAAAATGTGTTTTCTGTTATCCTTATGTAGAAAGTTATTCTTTTTTAAGTATTATCAGATCCAGGTATCGGGAATACTTGGTGTCGTTTGTGGCGATTGTAGTTTTGTGGCTGACAGAAGTAAGGATAACAGGGAATACAAGTAAAAGTGTTAGGACTTTGTATACGTGATATCGGGTTTTCCTTCACGTACATGACTTTGTAGCATTTTCGACTCCATTATAGTTCAAAGCATTAAGAAGCTTACCCCTGCTTCTAAGTATACGTTTTCATATTTTAAACATCGCTGTTACCTTCTGTTAACAACTAATTAAGCATAACAAGTGTCCGTGCTGGTTTACGAGTTTGCGTCATTGCAACGCAATGCTTACGTCATTCGTGCAAATCCTTGTACTTGAGCCCATATTCGTCCAATCCATATGCATCGCTGGTATATTTACACAACGAATTGCACGAGAAAAACCTTTGCAATGGTGTTAGTTTACCGGTTTGTGTCTCTGTGAAACAGATGGTGACGTCATCCGGTAAAACCCTTTACGTTGTATGAGCTTATTTGTCCAAACCACGAGGTTTAACGAAATCTTGACAGTGAATTCCGTAGAAAAAAAAGCCGACTAAGTGAAAAGGAGCTTAATTATAGCTTTTACGCGGATTGTTCTTGGATCGTGCTTCTTGGTATGCTACGTTTCTAAGGGAGGTGGAAACTTAATGATTTGTCCGTTTTTGCCGGTACAAGCCACTTTTACAATCTTGTGCAGAACAAAGTCAAGCTTTTTTATGGTGGCCATAATTCCTGGTGGCCAACTCCTGGTGGCCACAACTCCTGTTCTTATTATTGATCATGTCACACCTTTAAAGCTTAAACGTTCGTCTTCTTTCAGAAATTATCAATCGTCTTACTTTCTTCAACCAATCTGCCATGTTTGTAGATTGCATGTGCCCACTGAAACTTGAACCTTGTTGCAACGTTCTTAATATCTTTTGCACAAGTCTTTTAATGTTCGACGCGTTTCGTTGTTATCTACCACTCACCAGGAAGTCAAGTGGTTCACATTTGGACTTGTTAAAAACTTTTGAAAAATTACAACACACTTACATCCATATGGTGTACTCTCCCGTGTGGCTCTCACCACAATACCGGGATTACGCTACTCTTTTCGAGAAGTCTATGGGTTCTTTTAAGCCCCCTGAGGTAACATTCGAAACCATGAATGAAAAATATTGGCAAACTTTCATTGATTTTTTTAAAAAAAAACTTACTGATAACAAAAATGTTTGGGATTGAGCTATTATGTTTTAAAGAAACCGGAAATGCTTGCACGCGCAGTTTGAACGATTGATTTTAGGTCCTGCTTTTTCAACATTGCGGTTTTTGCAAATAATAAAACAAAGAAAAGTAAAGACATGTTTTACTTACCTCTCCCGCTCCCCTTCTGCAACTTGCTATATAGTTATGAAAATGTAATGCAAACTGCAGAAAAAATTAACAATCGACTCCTCGCTATATTTCGAAACTAGTTGGGGAGTGCAACGTGTCGAGTGTAACTAGACACTAGACGTTTCCATGCAACGCTCACTAGACTTGCTACCGTGAGCGTTGCATGGAAAGTTGCAAGAGAAAAATTGCTTCGTGTAACTTTGCCTTATACATGCCAAGAATGTCCGAAGTTTTGGCATGACAATGGTTTTAAAAAAGTAGAGACGTTAAAAATCGTTTTCTTAAAAAAACGATGTCCAGTCGTAGAGAAGTAATAAAGCATAAAGATAGCAAAAGGTTTTATATTGTGGATATCAGTTTTTCTTTGAGAATTTATTGGCTTTCTTAGCACTTTTCTCTGTTAACATCTAAAACATTGTTTCAGCACAGAGCTCCGCCCCAAATCACGTTTAGTTCTGTACTACACTGACTAGTAAGTCGGAGTCGTAAGGCAGCTCAGACCAAACCTAAAACAGTGATGCAAAGGACGTCATAACAACTGGTACAGCCTTCTTAACTTAACCTGCGTCGGAGAAGGCTTGTTTGATCGCGTTAACTTTGACTTTAGCTATGAGCACTCAAACACGCAAAATTAAATTATCTAAAAATACAGAATAAAATAGTATTTGTATTAAAAGCAAGTGTTTTTTTTTGCTATTTTGTGCTAGTAGCATGAATTATTTTACAAGTAAACTCTCTACCTTGTAACTTGAGAAAATATTTTACTAAATTGGATAAACCTTTTTTAGATAATTTAGTAAGTTATTATATTTGTAGTTTGACAGCTGTTCTTGTCTGCTGTTTCAGTCACAGGTTACTTGATTGTCAACCTGGCCGTGGCAGACTTTGGAGTTGGATTGGTATGCATCCCATTCACACTGGTATACTTTGAGTTGAAGTACGTGTGGGTATTTGGTAACGCACTGTGCAAAATCGTCCCCTTCATGCAGGCCCTGTTCATCATGGGCTCAGTGGCCACTATGATCGCTATATCAGTAGGTAAACACACTGTACTCTGTGTTCTATTGTTTATTAACTATTCTTGTAAATTATACATTTGTCACACTAGTGCTTCATTGATAGGGGTGTGTAGCGCGTTTCGTGTGAAACCTTTATCCGTTTTCAGACCAAATTATGCGAACGTCTCTTTCCTCATTCAGACCTGACGTTAAAAATTATACCCGTTTAAAGAACCGCATCACATATTTCATACTCCATATGGCACATCCCTACAGTTTCGTCCAAAAGCGAAAAACGTTTTCACAAACAAATGTTAAAATTTATCCCCAATTTACATACCAATATAGCTCATGCAAGGAAGTGCTCCCCTGACGTAAACACTCTAAGTGGCCCTGTCCGCTAGCAATATTTTTCCTCGTGGCACCAGCAAATTCTTCTCTTGTTGTGTAAGCGGAGATAGCTCTTCACGTGAATATCAACCAGTCCGCGACTCATCCCATACCAAAGCAACAACCGAGTTACGGCTTGTGTTAGTTCTTATTAAATTGAATTAACTTTAAGCCATTGAATGTGCTACATCACAGAAAATGTCGTAATTTTAGTAAGGACACTGTTAAAAACCTTTTTCTCGGCTACATACCTTTGGCCTCAAAAACGTTAGTAGTCAGTTTGTGCAAAGAGAGGGTTGATAGTCTTAGGAGATTAGAAAGAAAGGAAATGTTCTTGAGTTTTCAAAACACGGTTGGCTTCTTTTTTTGGCCTGTCACTTTGCAAGTGGACTAAGGTTTTTACTGTAATATATGTTATATTTCAGTGACACGAGGTGAATAATAAGGGAGCCCGCTCTTCCCATTTTTTGCTGTTTCAACTCATTTCTGCAGTCGAAAAACGGTATCGCCAAATGTTTTTTTTTTGCTCTATACGAACCGCTGCGTTGCCATGAAACGAAGGTACTTAAAGCCATGCATTGACTTTCCTGGAAATGTATTTCAATTCTACAATTCTGCTCTTCGACAGTTAGCGCTCAGACGCGATGCCATGTTGTAGAACAGGTACTCTAACATTTCACAACTGTGTTCAGTCACCATAATGTCCTGACTATTAAAGGTTAGCCGAAACAGTAAACCTTTCAGTTTATCATCCACCCTTGCACTCCAAACAACGTTTTGGTTTTCCATTGCAAACTGTTAAGACCTCAAATACTTCCAATTTATAGGATTTGACTTCATTTTACACAAAAATGAAGTGAACCTCTTTTTAATTACTTTTCAAAATTATATCGAGAGGTTTTGGATCCCTATTTTATTTTAAAATATTGAGATGGTGGCAAAACCTTTTGAAAGAGTTTTTTTTAAAAATTGCTTCCTGAAATGTGCTCCTTGGTGCGCAAACATATTTTTACCGACTAATTTTGTTGTAAATTATAAACTGCAGTCAAATGTTCAAAATAGGGCGTATTTAAGGCCTCATCAAGCTGCCATGGGAACACAATTTCAAGTGAGAGTACGTAGAATAATAAGCTGGAAAGTTGTTGCAGTTTACAAAAGCTATCAAGAATTCTTCATGAATTATATAGAATCTTTCGGCAAAGTCATTCAGCAGCACCGCAAAACGAAGATAGACGTGAGCCACCCCCCAAAAAACATGCCGCATCGGCTGTTACGATTTGCAATTCTTTCACAAATCTGCAGCACTTACAAAACCAAGCTGCCCGCATCATTTTCCGGCGGGATTCATATAGAGATACTTTTGACATTCTGAAATTGACTGACTTGGATACAAACAATACTTGCTTGTTTTTAGGGGTTTATAATATCTAGTGCCGCAGTACCTTCAGAGTAATTATTTTACTAGAAATTCCTGTTTTCATACTTACAATACAAGAAGAAAAACTGACCTCCACTTACCTAAGCCGAAACTTAGTCTTGCAAAGCGTACGTTTAGATTTTCCGGATCAATACTTTCTAATTCACTACTCACACAATTTAAAAATTCTTTATCGCTTTCTTCTTTCAAAACCTTATAAAATATCATTTTAAAAACATGTAGTATTTTTACAAATTTAAAGATCATGGCATAGATAAGGTCGATAGGTAGATAGAAGTTATATGTTATATACATGTAAATATAATAGTTTATAGATGCAGGGCCCTTTTGGATACCAGTCTTTGTACTGAATGGGCCACCGAGTCAAAATAAAGTTTCATCATCATCAACAGATCGACATCAATCTATTTGCAAACCATTCGACCCACGAGTCTCCGTTTCACAGTGCAAGCTCATAATTGTGTTAACCTGGCTAGTCGCCATGATTCTCGCGCTGCCTATGATAGCAGTTAACAACCAGGTTTTTTTTGGAGGAGCATACCGCTGTTTAGAAAACTGGCCAGGAGAAACACCGGCAGAGGCAATGGAATATGGCAACATCTATATGGTTGGTTCGTTCTTACTCACGTGGGCGTTGCCACTGCCAGTTATTATCGCACTATACATTAAGATTGGACTTAAACTGAGGGAGGCCATGAGAGATGCCGCTGACCGCCCGGGATTTAGAGCGGCTCAAG
>JAOBYF010227767.1:0-17766 GCA_025403605.1 Parazoanthus darwini | reverse complement strand
GGGGGGGGTTAGATAACATTTTGTTTCTGCCGCAACACAGCGTAATAACCTCGTTAATTTTTATTTGTTTTCCCATCACACAGAAGTTGACTTTGTTAATTGTTTTAAGTATATTTTAGTTGTAGTAAAAACGTTATTAATTTACTTCACAGTCATTTCCATGTACGCTAGACATAGCAATTTGCAATAACCAGTGACACGTTGACATGCATCCCGTCAAGAGATATGTAAAGACGTTTGATCGCATACAACTACGTTGGTGTGATAGTTTAACGACACGATAGCGTATCTGGAAACACGCTGCTGTAACAGTTCACAATATCGCGGCATATCTAGAGTCACGCTTATGTTTTTTGTTTTAACTGTTCACGACATTGGCGTATCTTGAGTCACTGCTATAACGAAGTTTATCTGGACTCACGCTTGTGCAATGGTTCACGCAAATTCGGCCTCGTTATGCGTCACACAGTAGAAAAAAATCGTACAAACTGAACTAAATATTCGCAAGCAGTTTAAGGTAAATTGAATGAATGAGTGAATGAATGATTGAATGAATGAATGATTGAATGAGTGAATGAATGAATAAGCATGAGTGCCCATAAAACATGCCAGCCTTGTTTTATATGGCATGCCTTTGTGCCTTAATGGAAAACCAAATTGAAAAACGCCAGCCAAGCTGACAAACTTAAATAAAGCAAGAAAAATATACAAAAGATAAGGGTTTTAACATATCAGGTTTGTTTATTTTGGTTTTCTTCCTCCACTGTGAAAAGTCAATCGCGTAATTATTTGGTCAAAAAATGTACATACTTCATAATTTCGCTGTAAAATTGTATTTCGAGAAGCCATCTTGGAAATTTTTTTACTCTTGTCTATTGTTGTTTCCTCTAAACTTATAAACTGTCAATGTAAATGAAGGAGTTTGGAAGCATTTGCACTAATAGTGTGAGGGAGAACGAAATGCGTGCCTACACGGTTCGCAGGAGTCATTGGGAAGTCATCGACTTGAATGTAGGTGCGGATAAACTCCGAAAATCAACATTGGTCATAGGAAGTCATGAGAATTTTAGATCTGTGTATAAACGAAGTAAAATTATATTGTCAGATCTTGGCAAACAGTTTCATTATTGATCAGTTTTCGGGACACTTTAGAGTTTCAGGACGTGGATTTTTTGTTAGTCAGGGAATTTAGGTTTGATATTTTTGTATACGAACCCCGTAAAATGCATGATGGAACTCACAGCCTAAGATTGAAAACAGACTACCAAAGTATTTTCACTTCCTATACTCAGTCAGTGACTTCACTTTGTTCTGAATTCTTATCTCAATGTGCACATTACGAACCGCGGTTTTCTGGATTTCACTGTTGAGATTTGGTCAGCTGTTTTGACGGTTAACCACTAGAGCTGCACTTTTACTTTCTGAGTTTAACATCTTCTGTTGCACGTTAGCTTGTAATCCAACAACAATATATCCACCATTCACTTCACTTGCTCACTTGCCCTAACCTCTGCATCCTGCCTAAATAACTTTAGCTATCTTATGTATTTTCTTCGTATTGTTATAATACTTTACTTTCCACCGACAGACACTTGTATGAATTTAATGATTCAGAAGTAATTGCCTTTGCAAAGGGGTAAACACGCATAGAACCTGTTTGTAATGCACGACTCGGTTAAAGCTGCATGGCTAGTTTGACGAAGAAGCACGTTGCTTTACTGAAGTTGCCAGGGCCGCAAAGAGGGAAGGAATTGGAAGCTTCAGCCCCCTCCCCCTCCCTCTTATCTGTTGCTCGTATTTTCCAAAAATTTGATATACCGAAATAGCTTTCAATATAAACGTCCTTCTCGGACTTCTCTTTCGTGGTTGACCTCGGAAGAACGTAGTTTATCACTTTCATTACAAGTAAAACGTACAAAATACCTAATAGTGTGATGGGTGATGCCTAGTTCTTTATTTCCATTCTTCTAGTCCAACAGCCTTCACCTTTGGTTTTTTAGCTAGTTTTGGCACAAGGGCCTGTAAAATGACCACGTATGTCGGCTTTTCTGTTTGCAGTTTAATTTAAACATACTATTACATTTCTAAACAGTTTGAAGTTTTGAAACCTCAAAATTTTCCAGGGGGGGCATGTCAAGCTTCGAAGGTCCTCACTCAGCTTACCTCCCCCCTCCCTCCTCTTCCCCGATTTTTGAAGCTTTACCGCGGTGCTTTAGCTTGCATGGGGTTATGGGTGCATGTGTAATAACTTGCTCACTCTTCGTTAGCTCGTAGTATTGAACTGTTTAATGTACTAATTATTGTATAACAGTTTAAGCAACAAACTAATGTTTCTGGATTCCTCACTCTTTAAGGTAAGTTTTATCTCAACTTACTCGTTTTGACGAACTAGTATTTGCGTTACAAATAACGATCGTGGACCGGCGACTCTTTTGTTCAAGGGAACCCTGCATGGCACTTGCAACAAACAAATTTTGTAAGTCTGGCTATCATTAAATGCTTCTGATTAATGTAATTAGTGGTTTCTCATTTAACGCATTGCATGATTGCATGTTAGCTCTGCTTGTCTTTCAGTTGAGTACACGAGTTTCTTGTCTTTACACCTGTCTCACCGGAAATGAACTATAACTTCTACATTAGAAACTCTGAACCGGCAACAACTATCGATTTAACAGTGTACACATGTAGTCGTCAACGCTCAAAATGTTAAGCCTACAGTTTTGGAAACTTGTCATGTGTTAAACGCGATGGAAACATAACCACAGTGATGCATTGACAGGAATTTGCTAACTTAAAAATTGGAAATATTAGTAGTGGCACTTGTAAGTTTGACAAATTTTCTTTAAAACTCTCTGAAAAGTACGGCCGTGATTGCAAGATAAACTGAACTGCAACATGAGACAACATATGTGTTTCTCCTTAACATCGATTAGAGGCTTCTGATTGTATTTCAGTAGGAGAGCTTTCACGTTTACGGTGAAGTTATCTTAATCCAGTTTAGGAAGGTGTGTTCCGTTCTTATGTGCAAGAGGAAAAGTGGCGAATACATGGCAGATTGAAGTCAGCTTACAAATAGCTAGCCTTATGAATAATAGTCAATTTGGTTTTGCAGTTTCCGCTGATCACAATGACTACAGACTCAATTTACAGTATTAGCCTCGACATGGTATTGAATATATAGATGTACCAGCGAAACAAAGTAGGACTTTCATCAATACACAATGTTGTAAATAGCTTATATCTTCATTGCATGGTGTTTATAGAACCAAGTTGAGATCAACACTGTAAGAATGAGAAATACGAAACTGGATTATCCACCATAGCGATTGATAAAATATCGGGTCTGTTTTGGAGGCCGATTACATGAGCCGAGTGTCAACCCGGGCTTACACGAAAGAAGCCAGCCCGGTTGTTGTGTAACCAGGCTTGTCCGACCGGTTATCATGATTGATGGAAAAATCACAGCCCATATTTTCCTGTCAAAATGGAAAGTAATCAAGATATTTGCTTTACATCAAGCAAACGATCGTGTCGATCCACAGAAACAAAGACCAGTTTCCGTCCTGTCAGCTGTATCCAAAATATGTGAAAGGACTGTGTACAACCAGCTTTACGCATATTTTTCGGAACACCGGTTAGCCGGATTTCGCTTCCTTCTTTCCACTGTTACAGCTTTATTAGACGCCACAAATGAACGTTATCTAAACATCGATACGGGAATGTCTTACTTGACTGTTTTCCTTGATCTCGCCAAAGCTTCTGATACCGTCCCTCACGCAATCGGCTTACTAAGAGAGCTGGGGCTTTATGGTGTCAGGGGGACAAATGTTGACAGGTTTAGATCATATTTACTAAACAGACAGCAGCAGTGTACTGTGGAAGATAACATGGAGAGTCAAAAGTAAAAAATACCTAGGAGTATTTTTGGTCGAAAACCCTTCATGGGCCAAGCATTTAGATGAGCTCTGCTCCAAAGTGAGTCGATCCGTTAGTGGTCCTAGGCAGACTCGTGGCTGTGTTAGACATCCTAAAATTGCAATGCACTAATACAGCCTGTATTCGACTACCACGATAGTGTGTTTGGTAATCTAAGCAAATGGCGTGCCACTAGAACCCAGAATATACAAAATCGCGCTGCCTGCATAATTTTTTCAACGCTCTGATGTAAGATCGAAAGATATTTAATAATACCTAAATTGGGAGAACTTGGCCTTGAGGATTATTAAACGGCTCATTAAATGAAAGCAACCCATCCAAATCTCTGAATAACACAAAAGGTCGTTTTCATATAGGGGAGGAAAGAACTCGCTTTCCTTAGATATAAAGACCTCGAATTCCAAACAATTATCATGTTTCTAGTTAGGATGATTTCAGTTTCTTGTCTCCAGCTTTTTTTTTCTCCCGGACGACGGCATCGCCATCCTGTTTAGGATGTTGCCTAACATCACCCTATGACAAAGTACCACGTGATCTGTTTTAGCCATTAAAAGCGCTCAAGTATTAGACTGGTTATAATAGGAAATAGCCTGCGTCGTTTTGTTCACTAAGGTAACCAATAAGAAGCCCAGTTCTTGTTGCAGTAAAGGTGAGTTATACGTTGCTAACACACTGTTGGTCTTCTCCCCATTCCAGGCAAGGTGGCTCAGAGGGATCACGAGCCAACCCGCAGGTCGGGCAGTTTAAACAATCTCGCTATGCTCTCTACAGGAGGATATGTCAAGGCCTCGTCCAAGCCTGGCTCAAGGAATGAGAACTATGGCGGCAGTGGACGGAGCAGCAGGTCGTCCTCCATCACCAGCGACCGCAGTGGCAGTCTGACCAGTATCCCGGGGTCAGTGACGAGTAACGAGAGCGGAAGGTATGACTGTTGGCGTTTAGGGTAAGACAGACGGACAGGTATAAACGGACAGACAGACAGTCAAACAAGACAGACAAGCAACAGACAGACAAACAAACAAACACGACAGACAGAGGCGGACAGACAGAGGACAGACTGATAGACAGACTGACAAGCAAAGAAATACTGAGTCAAACAAGCAGAAAGACACACAAACAGACAAGCAAACAAACAAACAAGACAGAAAACCAAACAGGCAGAACAGAGGCAGACAGAGAGGCGGACAGAAAAACAAACAGACGGATGGACAGGACCTCTCTGGAAATCACCTATGTGAGAGGGCATCCTGACTAAATATGTTTTACATAAATAAATAAAAAGACAGACAGACAGACGAACAAGTAGACAAACAAGACAAACAGTAGAACGGACGGACGGACGGACAGACCGAGACAGTCAGATAGACAAGCAAAGAAACAAACAGACAAACAGACAGACGGACAGACAGACAGACAGACGGAGGGAAAATATTCGAAAAAATTTTACTAGAATAATTTAATTTGTTCAGAAAGATGACAGGGCTAGAGAGGCAGACACCTTATTCTATTGTGTATATATCTCCTGCTGGCAAAATTGTAAAAAATAAATAGATATGTAATATATACATACTTTAGATATACAGTTTTTTGCAATTCGTTTTAGACCGGTATTGTCGTCGAGTTTAACGGTCTAAAGGATTTTCTTGCCAAACTTATCTTTTTCGAATCGTAAATATTTAAATGTGTAAGTAACATCAATAAATTAATAATGCATTAATTGAATAGTATATATATTTTAATTCTCTTTGAATAAGAAAACACAGTTTATAATTTTGTTGCTGTACTATAGAGGGGAAACAATAAAATGTGTTACAATTAAAACCTTTATGAAATGACGAATCATACAAGAACTCTCTGTAACCAATCCTCCTGCTTTACTCTTTAACTTGTTTCCTCGCCAGCCGCGAGCCTGCTTATTATCTGTTACATGAAGTAATTCAGTCGAAAGTGTTTAAGATTAAAACCTTTCAATTTTTATTGCAACTTTGAGTGAAACGATCAGAGATAAATGGTTTCTCTAATTAAAAAGCATTTTCTTTCAAGATTCTGAAAATGTAAATGTGTTCAGTTAAAATATGTTTTATCAAAAAAGCGCTTTAATTTTTTATATTCTTGTCGCCGTGTCATGTCGGAATTGATAGCTGATAACTCAGTAGTAAAAATACTAACTACCTTTATAGAAATAAGCTTTTGGAACAATTCATTTTATCGTGTGTTCAAAATTGTCCGACACCTCGTTTTAGTAGATCGGACAGCTGGATTTGGTTCTCGATAACAATAGCAACAACTCAACAAAAACAACAATATTTTATTTTCGTCATTTGGAAAACTAAATTTACCTTGAAACAAGAAGAACTAGCTTACCTATTAAGAAGTAAACGTGTTTGAAAAGGTCGGATCGAAGAAGAAACACTAAATCAAGATAAGTGCATTTGTACTTAACTTCTAGACGCGTGTGTGCGTCTCTATATGACGAACACTTGATACAAACAACGGCCATTTTTGAGAAAGTAAAGGACGGTAATAATCGTGTTAAGTTCTGTAACATAAATTATTTTCGAGGTCAGAATCGCTTGTTCCTGAGCGGAATGCTCATAAACACATTACTTACAGCCAACAGAAGTGACGACAGAACCCCACTTAGAAAATCTTTCAGTTCTGTTTTTTAAGTTTGTAGCAAATTAGCAAACCGTTTGGCAAATCTTCGAGACGTAATTGCCTTGCTTTTAATATCAATTTTATTTAAGCTGGAGTTCACTGAGTGGATTCCTTGTTTAATATGCCTCTCTAGAAAGTAAGCAAGAGATGTTAGTTTCTTTAAGTTTGATGGAGTTTAATCGCCTCCTCGGAGTCGGACCATTAAGGACATGTATACTAAATGGACTTTTGCACCTTTATACATTCGTACACTAAAAAGAAATGATATTTGATAATAAAAAACAAAGACTGTTTTTTAGTGTTTTCCAGATTTTCTCTCAGCTCCAAACCAATGATAAGTGTAGCGGTTTTCTCGCCCAAATTAAGATACCGTAGACTTTCAAAAAAAATGATGAGATTGTCCATTGCTTTTTCTTTTGACATTTTACCTTTTTTTAAATCAGTTTTTTGATTTAATAGAAACCGGGTTAAATGTTTTTTTTTGAAAGTCATTTTGCTTTATATTTTTTTTTAGTTTCTGTTGATTTTGATTTTTTTTTTAAGAAAGACAGACCAAGTGGGTTGACTTTATTCGGGGATTACGTCTGAGTGTTTTTAAAACACTTTTGTCTTTGCAAACCAGAATGTTTCGTTTCTTGTTAAAAAATCTGATTTTGCTGCCAGTACAACTAAGCAGTAAAATAGATCAGTGTTTTGACTTAATGTTGGTAGATTTTATTCTTGTTCCATGATGTTGATCGAGTCGTTTTGTACAAACTCCAAAGTGATTTTCAGTAAATTTAAGTTGTTGTCGATGTTCCTTGTTTTGAGCTTTATTTTTTTTATTTTTATAATTAAATCCTTCATTTTGTCAAAGAAGTCCCAAGTTCAGAGAAACTGAATATTTTTCGTTTTGTGTTGTCGATTCTAATTTAAAAATACAAACTTTTTAATTATTTTACGCTTATTATTATCAGCTAATCTAGCGATTTCATGACCTAATGCGTCTGTGTATTTGTCGAGTTTACCAAGGTGGAGGAGTCTCAAAATATTATTTTCACAAACTGATTTGTAGAGCTAGTGCTATTATAGCTCGGCTCAATAGTTTTGTATTGTTTTCACTTTCAAATGAGAAACATACCATTGCGAATGAAATATTACCATGACAACTGGATCTTTTGCAGCCCTAATGGGTATATAGGAAGCCGGGATAGCTAGCTAGGAGTTCCGTCCATCTACCGTGCAAAAATCACGCTTCTTTGCACAGAACCGAAAACTATGTCGTCCACGATTGATAGAGCTTTAGGTGTTGTCACAACGAGGCTTTTTGCAACGGCAAGGTGCACAATTTACTTTGTCTTTTACGTCTTCGTGATAGGTATTAATTTAAGACGATCGAAGATCAAACAAAGTAGACAAGTAAAACTAGCTATCGGTAATGGCTTAAGCGCAAGTCATTTGTTGTTGTTTTGGTTTTTTTTTTATTAAGTCGCAATTTTACAAGGCCTTTTAGCTTCAAATATGTTTTCGATTTGCTATCAGTTTAGCATAAAAATGAAGTTGTGTTGAGTCTGCCAGCAAATTGCCGATGAGCAATTCGAAACTTTTCCCTTGACCTTGTCGTTAACTCGACGACAATCTTGCTGTCCAGCTGTCATTTTCTTCAACTTAAGGTTTGTTTCTTACAATATTAGTTCGGCCAAACTCGTCTGGCGACCTGAGCCTAGCAATGATTATATTTACTTGGTATCGTGCTGGCTACTAGGGTTGTCGTTATAAACAATAACAATTTAATTCCAGCGAAACGTCGGTTTTAACATGGCTTCGATTTATTTAGCTGTTAATATAACATTCCCGACCGAAAAAGCTTGATTTGACAAGCGTTTATTTTTGTTTGAGCTCTGCTGACTTATAAAAGATCTCGAAACATATTGAAATTTGAAAGTGTTAGACGCATATGATTTATTGTCTGAGCCGAGTTGGTCAAAGCCTCGTTCAAACTCAAAATTTAGATAGTCTTTAAAAAGTACTCTATTAAACTTTTATCCATTTTTATAATGTTGCTTCGGAGCTTGGCTCATTCTGTTGCGAGAAAGCGGCAATTAGGTTTTGACGAAACTAATGGTAGTACAGTTCAACTGTTTTAAAATTGACAAGTTGTAGATATTCTAATTGAAAAAACAAAATTATTAATTCTGTTGCATTGCTAAATTACTCGAATATTAATTATTGATAACCTTGGTATGAAATTTTATCACCACCAAATATGTAACAACCAAGAAACTACGCCATGTGGGTTCATATTCGTTTGGTATTACATTCCAGAATATACAAGAAAATTCTTATCACCACAACCGGACATTTTCTAATGTGGAGAATTGTGATCTATTAGGGAAAACACACTTGTTCAACTGAAGAGAAGTTTTCGAAATATCTATTGATCCACTTGTAACTGAAGCTTGGAATTGGTCAAACCCTCTTGGCTAATTTATGTATTTCTTCTCGACCTCATTTTATAAACGAAATAGTGTACTGTCGTGTACTGCGAGTTAGACTGCGAGTTTTGCTTAATCTTCCTCGAGCCAGGCCAGAAAATGCAAACAACTGTCAGAGGATTTGTAAGCAAGTTTACGGAAAGGTATTGATTTAGTGCTATGAGTATCACATTCAGTCTTTTTTGGTTTGAAAGTATATTTGATAGAATGTATAGATGTTGGATGTAGAACATGCATGCCAGGGCGTGATGTGAAAGGGATCTTTCACACTGTTCGGGACCAAAGATTCATCAGATGCCTGCAGGACTTTTGGTATAAAGCGACTATTAATCCCCGTGGCTCGTGGGATCTTACAATCACGAAATACAGTTTTCAGTAATCAAGTTATCGCTTTTTACTTCGCGTAGTATAGACACTACATTGAAGAAACACGATCAGGCGTATTCCTTAAGTATACTCTTAGTTAACAGCAAGATGTCTAAATTTTGGTGAACATCATTCATATTTCAGCGTTGTTTTTGAGTCAACTGCTTCCATATTACACCTCCATTGAATAATTACTTTTCTCTGTTTCAGTTGAATCAGTTGGTTGACGAATTACTCTACTTTTTGCTGAATGGTTATTCAGTTATTCCGTTTTCCGCTCTGATTCAACAGTGCTGGCCTCGGATGGCCTCTGTCAGTAATTTTTCTTCAGGACAAGTAATTTGCTGTGTTAACGCCTCAAGTTCTATATCTAGGACTTATTTTAAAGTCTTGGTCTTACTGGCAGGTTTTCGTCTACTTCTGTGCACCACGACAATATAGCTTGGTCGGTTAAAGCCGTTTTTATTTGCATCTTACCCAAGGAAATTTAAGCGAAGACTATCTCGATTAAGCGAGTTCTGTGACATAATTTGTAGGTGGTTTAAGACATTCATAGATACTTTGAAAAAACTAATATTCTAACAATATAATTGAGATATGGTGCAGAAATATTGTTTGACTTTGTTTTGTACTTTATTTTATTTATACAATTCAGTTGAAGTTGGGACACGTGAGGTCGAACGTTTCATCTCGAGTTTGAAATATTCATGATACTGTGGTTTTTATGCTAAATAATATAATACGTAAAAACGCAGTCAATGTTAAGAGTTTCGATTATTATTAACACTGCATGAGGCATTGATTAAACTTGTAGTGGCAATAGCAAGTCCGTTCATTTAATTATTTTGTCAATGTTCATTTATTGATTTGGTTTATTTTTAAGTCTTTAAAAAGTAAACCGAACAACAGTGTTAATAATAACAAGTGCGTCGTGTTTATGCCTTCGTATTATAATTCTTTTGACTTGATTAAAAGAAAGTAAGAAAATCGGCCAAGGTGTCAGTACTGCTGTCCGGCAGTTGCACAGTTGACACAGCTGGAGATTTTGTGTCGTGTAATGACAAGCTTTTGCATCTGAGTTACCAACTCCACACAAAGATATTGCAAGGGATTTTGAAAATATTCCAACAAAACGGTTGTTTACGAATGTTCAGAAGTGCAGCAATAACGTTCTGTGCATCGAGTCCTCAGCTCTGTAAATCATTTATCTTCTTGTTTGGTAAGACCAACTGACTCGTACTAACTGACTCGACTGAGGTTTACAAAACTATTACTGCAACCCACCATCATAAACAACGGGAGCCACTGAGCAAGACGAAGTAACTGGACACCACGTCTTGGCTAATTGCTCAAATTGAAAAACATCAGAATTTTTTTTTGTTTCTTGGTAACAAGTAAGTGGCTATGTTCTTCCGGCCACTGCATCTCTTGCCTCGTCGTTTTTGTTTTTATTTTTTCGTCTGACTACGGTGCGGTGAACCGTAATATTGATAGCGACAGATTTTTTTTTGGTGTTTCCATGTTTCAGCTGAATGTAATTATGAAATGTTTGAGAGAGTTTCAAGCTTCACCCTTAAACTGGCAGGTTGCGATTTTTTTGAGGGATCATTTGTTTTCTAGTAGCTGTTACTTGCATTCCAAATGTGCTTTTTTTTGCACCATATTCGGTGCGAGTATGCGAACAGACCAAGTGGTCAGCGGTTTTTTCATCGTCCTTGTAATAACTCTGGTTACCATTGCAACGGGTAAATCGTCACGAGCCTAACCTTAATTGAAATAACGTTGAATGCCAATTCTCAAGATTAACGGAGAATACATAGTAAAAATCCTCTAAACCCTGCCCCCTTGCCAGGATTGACAGGCCAGCGATATACTCAATATTTTAGAAGCGTGCGTCTACCTATATATGAATGACGAGAGAGGCGTTTGAGTGTCACATGGAGAAGGCTAGTGCTTTTCTAGCTTCTCAAGTGCTCTCTCAATTTCCCAAGAGCATCCATAAAACGATAGACACACAGCTGAAGCATGGACACTTGCGCTCGTTTAGTAAGAAAGAAAAACGTTAAATTTAGTTGCTGTTCGCCGATCTAATTGTTTTCGTAGTTTTTTTCTATAGCAAAGTTCAGTAGATCATCTTTCCATTTTTTATCATCACTTTCAATTACTTTGTTTCCCATTTAGAACATTTTTCGGAATCCATTTCTTGGTGCCAGATAGCTTCCCTGATATATGCTTGTGAAATAGAGATAGCGGGCGGGCGTCTATCGAGTCAGAGATGCACGCTCGCACGTACAAAAAGCGCGCGAAAAACTGCCAGCTACGCTCTAAATTTTTTTGTGTACTTTATCTTTAGCCCATGGATCCCATCAAGCATGAAACTGGCCAATGAGGGAAACCTGGGAGATTTCATCGAGGGTCTGGGTCCGTCACAGATGGTCGGTCGACAAGTTTTAGGTAAGTTGTTGAACTTGTCAGTAACTATAGTATTTCAGCTGCAAGACTGTTTTCAATCATGATTACTGAATTTGTTTAATCATGCTTAGATGCCAGTGAAAGAAAGTGAAAAATCTTGAAATTATATCAGTGCGCAGTATCTATATCTTCCGTGTTCTTTTTATTTATTCTGATTTCTGAGCGTTTGGAATGAAAATGAATAGATTGAGATGAGAGTGTCACCGTACACTCTGAAGGTGACTTCCAAAGAGGATGTCGAAACGTGAGTCCCAACCATTAACGTAACAGTCCTCAGGACTAAAACAACTTGTAAATTTGTCTGCCGTCTCAAACTTGTTCAAATAAGGGCCTATTCACGATGCACAGATTTAGGCGAAGTTTTTTTTTTCAATGACAATTTCAAGAACTCCTCCTACGCTTGGTTCTTTGCATTGTTTTATTTTCATGTTAAGAAATTTGTTGTTTCAGTTTTAAAATGGAATTTGAGGCAAGAAAGTTTAATATATGAGAACATATTTGGAAGAACAAAATTACTTTTTTGTGGTGTAGGCTATAAGTTCCGAAGACTTGGCTAAAGCTTTGACAGTCTTGAAAACTACCGACAACGAAAATCGTTTATAACAGTTAACTGTAAATTTTCCCTTTAACCCTGTAAAACACCGGGCGGTTCGCGCATTGTGTGACAGAAAAGTAAGCGCACTTCCAGGTGACTCGTAGCACTTATGTTTCACATTCATTAAAATGTCGCATTGTTTGACATGCGAAAGTTGATCATAACACTAAGTGTTCAATCAATTTCTATTTCTGCATCCTGCTAATTCGTCTTTCTTTAGACTGTCGATCTAATATTGTCAATGAAAGATTAAGTTCTTTTATCGTGTACGTATTATAAAAGAAAAGGTGAAAGACCTAGAGGCCGCGGTAGAAGTATGAATACTCGTTAACAAATGCAATAAGTTTATATATTTTGGTGCACAATTGCATTCAGACTTTAAAATTCAAAAAAGCAACACTAGATTGCTCGAAAACCTGCGGCGTACTTAAATTCATCAGTGCAGCATTTACCAAGTTTTATCTGTAATATTTTAGTGCGTATTACATAACTCAGATTTCTCACAAACTTTTTTTGCTCCAGTGTATTTTTTTAAAAATCTAAGATTTAATCCAAATTTCTTTTATCGTGCAAATATTATAAAACAAAAGGAGAAAGACCAAGAGACCGCAACAAGGGTTATAAAAATATGAATAATCGTCAGCAGATGTCATAGATTTAATATTTTGATGCACATATGCATTCAGACTTAAAACTCAAAAAAGCATTACTAGATGCTCGAAAACCGACGTGCATGCTTAAGTTCATCAGTACAGAATTTATTAAGTTTTATCTGGAATATTTTAGTGCGCATTTCATGATTCAGATTTATCACAATTTTTTTTATGCTCGAGTATACTTTTATAAAATTAGAAATTTGAAACTGCAAACCTTTTGGTAAACAGAGGATGCATTAAACAAAAGTGTAACGATCTCAACGTTCTTTCTAGTTAATCTCCTGAAGAACAACTCTTTATTAAATATTTATTATGTTGATTTATTTCAATCTTACATCTCAGAAATATTAAGATAATTTATTTTAGCAGTCACTCCATAGTGTGAGTATAGATAAAGCCAATAAACCCGGTTTCTCAACAGAAAATCTTGAAAAAGTAAATGCTGCATGCAACACAGGGGAAGGTGGGGGAGTGTCGTTGGGTTCTAACGATTGTTAACCAGCAACGCGCTAAAAACGACCGCTGACTGGCTGAATTTAGGTCAAACCACTCATGACCAACGCGTGATCCGGAGAATATCTCTAGGAAAAGAGAAGAATTGACGAAGAATCGAGTATGCAGCCAGCAGCGCCGCAGAAGAGTCATTTCGTTCGGCTGATGGAGCAGATCGACAAAAATACCTAGTTTTGTATACATTTTCTATAATTTAAAAAGTAAGCAAAAGTTAATGCGACAGCTGTTTTGAATTGCAGGCGCAGATGAGAAACAGGTTTTTTTTTTTTAATATGGCCTAACTAAACATTTAAAAACAAAAAAAAATTGAAGGTTATTTTCCTTTTGCAATGGTTTCAAACAGTTTATAGTCTTAAAAATCATAACTAGATACACTCATACAGTTTCAAATTTGAGTTTCATTAATTTGTAGAGTAATTATAATAAATTTAGCCTGAGAATGAAATAAAGGCAAATCGGTTGTCTAAATTAAAATTGAAATAAAAACGAACACGTTACAAATTGTTAGCAAGAGATACTGTCGGTAATAAAAATAAAAGTAAAGAATTTTTAAAAAAAAACTTTGTTGCATTTCATTTTAAAAATTTTAATTCAAGTTTTGTAAACTTCATTTCACTTTAAAAATTATAAATAAAAAGGTTTAAATTGAAGTAAAGGTGCACAGCTGTGAACGATAACAACAATTTTTAAAAATGTTAAGTAACAAATTAAGTTTTAAGCTACACAGGAATTAGGTTACTAGTTTTTCGACGCACTTCAGCTACAGGCAATTTTACAGTAAAATTATTCAGTTGTTCTCATGTCATGTCTGCAAGCCTCTTCCTCGAAGGGTGATATACAGTTAGGACTTTTCGACTTCGAGTTAAACCATCTTTGACCGGCTAAATTTTCATCTTCTTCAGTCTCATATCTCGTATGCAGCCTCTTCCTTAATTGGTGATATATACAGACAGAACTGTTTGACTTCGAGTTAAATCATGTTTGACCAACTAGAACCGCGTTCATACCTAAAACTAAACATGATTATTTTACTGAACTTGTTCGACTGAAATATATATTGGTACTGTTACGTGTTTGTAGGTTTTTACGCGTTGTAAAAGAAGCATTTGGACATCATAACGCTAAAGCAATTTGTTTTTTACAGGTTTTAAGCCGGTCCGTGTTTTCAAATTGTCAGATTGTTTTCCAATCATGATTAGTTGAACCCTGTTCAGCAGGTAGTGTAAAAGCGGCATTAGTCTCCAACTCATTCTCATATCATGTTTATAACCATCCCCTTAATGGATGATATGCAGTTAGTAGGACTGTTCGACCGCCAGCCAAACTAAATACTCGGCCGTTTAAGTCTCTATCTTAATCTGAATTCACGTCTACAGCCTCTCCCTCAATGGGTGATACACAGTTAGGGCTGTTTTGCCACTCGTAAAAAGAAGCACTTGATTCCAGTAATCTGTCCGTACACCCTCGAGAAGAGAAGAGAAGTCGACACCTTACCGCGAAACTGTTTAGAGAAGCAGTCCAGAATGAGGGCCGCAAATTTCACAAACTGTTACCACCTAAGAACAGTTGCAGGATCAACTTTAGATCCAAGGGTTCTTTCAATGTTAATTTTAAAATGAACAGATTAAGAAACACCTTTATTACAAGCAACAAATACAAATATTTTGAAGATTCACATTGTATAATATAGTGTTATTCTTCAGTCTAATTAGCCATTTTTCGAAATTTTGGTTTAAGGTTATCGCAATTCAGCTACACCCTTTTTTTTTAGAAGAATATTGTTTTTCAGACTCAGACTCAATATTCTTAACTTTTTGGCGTTTTGAGGCTGAAAATATTCTTAAAATATTCTTAGAATACAAGTCAATAGAATATGTCTGTCAGCTTGGCGTTGCCTTCCTGAGTCTCCATATGATAGCGTTTATGCATTGTGCAACATCCTGGTGTCATGTTACGTACACTATCTCTCAGCCCCTTTGAAGCTGAGGGTCACGATGTCACGTCAGTCGACTCTTGGACATTTTGGCTTCAAAAAAATTGTTTCTCACAGAGGTACATCAATAGAAACTAGTGTTCCTGACTTAAGAATTTCCAAATATTTAAGTTTTATTGTAAACATATCTATATATTGCACAAAACTATATTCTTAACAAAATCTCAGCATTATTCTCAAAATATTCTTAAATGTTCGCGATTTTCAGCCTCGATATTCTTATAAGTGTATATTCTTCTTAAAAAAAAAAGAGTGTACGGAAAATTAAACCAATACACACAGAAGGACAAATTTCTCAAAGCAAGCAGCTGTACATAGGGAACAGCTATGGGTTTTAACGCTGACTCATTTCGTTCAAAAGCAATAACGCAGTCCAATCGAATCTATTCTATTCTATTCTCGTCGTTTGTTAGTTACTAACCTGTGCGATCAGTGCTGCTAACCCAATGGCCATGTCCCGGCTGACTGGGTGTCGCCCCTTCACCACCATGTAATGTGTCTACAAACAAGCAACCATTCACCAGTAAGCAAATGAGTGACTAGTGCTATCACGTGCTCTCTGTGGGCATGCGCAAAGAAATTACGACAATAACTGAAACAAAGCGATGTGTCGCACCTGGTGGACCAAGAAATATTTCTCTTTTTCTGTTTCTGTATCTGACAGGCTCTTGAAATACAATCTGTGGAGCAAATGGAAAACACTCGTGAGCACGTCTTGCACGATTTAAAGGATTTCCTGCTTAACTTTACTGTCCTCCGTAAACCTGGCTCCAAAACGCGGAACATTATTTCAACCACTGCAGTAAGCGTCAAAAACCAAAACTAATCTCGTTCGTCTTCTTCTCAACTAGAATGTCAGCCTCACCTGTTCTTGTAGGTTAACTTGATAGCCCTGTTGGGATCAAACTTGCCCTGCCCCAAGCTTCTCAGTGCCTGCTCCCACTTTGATATGACATCACACAGCTGGTGGATAAAAAAAAGGAAAGTCATCATAAAAACGGCAGTAAGTCAACAAATAAAGTTAATATCAGCTGAAAAAGAAACAATAAGTTTGACTGAAGGGTTTTATGAAACACAATGATATGCACAATCAGTGTAAGTCAGTCCAGTTTATCATTGAACTGCTTTTCAGAGGAATCTTGCAAAATCACAAAGCTTGGCAATGTAAAAAAGAAATAAATCAATTGATTACGGTGAACATACAGCGCGTTATCGTTGTAACGTCTCATCGTGCCTTCTCGTTTCAGTAGAGTGTAGTAATATTACTCGGATTTTAGAATTGCGAGAAGTCTGTAATAAGATAGCATCCTAAAAAGGGTGGTGTGGAGATTTGAGGGGGTGGGGGATAGCAGTATAACTTACATCTTGAGGGGGTGATGGTTGGAAAACTAACCTTGACACTGGTTTGTAGGCAGTGCTCCACTGGCGTGACAGGA
The DNA here is from genome assembly GCA_025403605.1 of Parazoanthus darwini. Lineage (NCBI taxonomy): Eukaryota > Metazoa > Cnidaria > Anthozoa > Zoantharia > Parazoanthidae > Parazoanthus > Parazoanthus darwini. Next base: position 667 of record JAOBYF010227767.1, on the reverse strand, counting down.
TTGTCGGTGAAAATCGCAAATCCGCTTTCTCCCACATCGCGGATTCCCATTTCCTTTAACCAGATAAAAAAGCGTTTTAAGGGTTGTCCTAAGTACACAAGTCCTAATGATACATGACGAACATAAGTCTAGTTTCCAATCAAAACAAATTTTTGTGTCAAGTTGTAACCGCAGTTGGTTAACCGATAAAGAAAGAATGATCCATGCCAGTGTCCAGTGACTGATACCGTTGTAATAACCAAGCTTACACTACAAATCGTCCTAGCTTATCATTCTAGCCGTGTGGCTATTACCAATACCTCAGTCTACTTCTTATCTTTCTTCAGTTTAAAAGCAAACTCTCGTAAAAATACATGGCGAAACAGCTGAAGAATTAGGTTGTTTCAAAATCTGTACATAGAAAGATGGATGGATGGATGGATAGATGGATGGGTGGATGGATGGGTGGGTGGATGAGTGGATGGTTGCATGCATGCATGTGTGCAAGCATGGATGGACGGTTGGATGGATATGAATAGATGGACGGATGGATGGATGGATGGATAGGTGGATGGATGAGTGGATGGATGGATAAATGGATGGATGGATGGGTGGATGGTTGCATGCATGCATGTGTGCAAGCATGGATGGACGGTTGGATGGATATGAATAGATGGACGGATGGATG
>JAOBYF010227656.1:0-10119 GCA_025403605.1 Parazoanthus darwini | reverse complement strand
CTTCAGACTTCAGACTTCAGACTTCAGACTTCAGACTTCAGACTTCAGACTTCAGACTTCAGACTTCAGACTTCAGACTTCAGACTTCAGACTTCAGACTTCAGACTTCAGACTTCAGACTTCAGAGCCCAGAGCCCAGAGCCCAGACACCAGACGCTTGAATGTTCGTTCACACACCTGTCACCATGGATGAGGAGGTAAGCGAATTTCTGTTTTGCTCACCTCTCAATTAGTATAATTTGTATAATTTAAGAGCAATCCTGGTTGCTTTGTGACATAAATTCCATCGCGTAGCGTATCCACCTGGCACCTGTTGTAATTTGTGAATTGTGAGCGTCCAATTGAACAAAGTGGAAGACGATCGAACAGCTGTCGTTGATAGTGACCTGATTCAAAGTTTGACTTTCATATCCAACAGATGCAGGAATGTGTCGATGTTATACTACATTATACCAAAAAAATCGTTGCATCAACCCGACTTCGGTGAAAGTTGGTGATCAATGATATTCCCGTCGAGGTTGATCTTGAATCTTTGTCGCTGAACTCAACTGTATATCATTATTGCCAAATACTACTCAGTTTAGTTGGAACTCGAGAAAAGTGTTGTATCAAAAACCTTTTATTTATTATCTGTGGGTTGAAAAAATCAGTTGCAACAGTTTTACCTGAAAACAACAATAAAACTTTACTTGTGATTTACAGTTGCTAGTGTTGCTTTTTGGAGCTGTTCTGTATCAGTTCTCTACCGGATGATCTACGATTTACAGTGTCATTTTGTAGGTTGTTTCAGGTTTGGGTTCAGAACCTTAAGAGTTTCGTTCTATCAACGCCTCCAATTAGCTAAATGTTGCACTGCCGTTTCAAGTAAAAATCTGAGGCTTAGAATACATATATAAAAATCAAACGTACAATTACAAATTACGTCTAAGTGTTGCGTGACTAAATTTTTGAATCCGTGATAAGTGGTAAATATTACAGCAACTGTATTTATGATTGCTCTGTAGCTGCTTCGTTTCCTCGAGAAAAACTCACTTTGTGAGCTGAAGCCTGTATTCGAGCAGCATAAGGTCAGTGATAACAAAATAATGCGATGGGTACATATGATAGGTTCATATCATATCGAATATGTCATATAGAACGCTGCAGACAATTCGAGAATCATGCAGTGTATTGTTGTTTTTGCTGTATATATTTAGAATCTCATGTTGCAGTGTAACGTTTTACAAACCAGAAAATCTCCAATAAAATATGCAGCAACACTTCATTATTCGAAAATGATTGGTGGTGGTGGGCAATTACTTTTAACCCTCTCTGAAATGAAGCTAGGAAAATGTTGATATAACATCTACTAAATGCCTTAAAAACACATAATCTTTACTAACTACCTGTACAAACATGTTGTTATACATGTAATTATCTCTTTCTCCATATAAATTTGTAACTGTACATGTATATGGATACACTCAATTCATTCTACTACCGTATTTGACCGAGAAAGCACCCGGCCCCCTTTTCAGAGGAAAATTCTTGCACGAGGTATTTTTACGTATTTTTAGAAGAAATAATTGTGGTAAATTTATTTTCAAGACTGCTGTAAAAATAAAAATATTGCAGAAAGTCTACAAATATATTTTGTTTAGTGCCGCTTCAAAAGCCTCGAAAAGGTTGTTTTATCAATAGCATTTGCAATAAAATGTATTCAAATATAACTTTAAGTTGTGAACGAGTTGTTTCGCTTGGATTTTTGGGACCACAATTGTAATTGCTGGTTTTAGTCAAAATTTAATCCTTTAACCAAATTGTAACAATGAAAATAAACTATAATTAGTTTGTGTGATGTGGTAAAATTTGCATCACTTGGCGCCTAAATGACGCGACTGAAATCGACAGCAAAAGGAAAGGCGCACGATAGACGTGACAAAGCCAACCTTTTCTGAAATATTTTTAGCTCAAACTCTTTTTTTCAAAATGACACAGCAAAAATGCAGTTATTGAACTGTTTTTAACTAAAAAATACCGTTAGTAACAGTAATAAACCCGCGATTTAGAAATAAATAAAGCTTTGTTGTTATAATGCGGTGGTCATTAGACCGCTTTGTTGTCAAGTTGGGGTAAGGGTGGTACCATGGGTAACAGGGGGTGATAAAAGGAAGGGATGGGTAGGTTGTGGGTGTTATTAATATAAGTTTTTTAACACATGCAGGGGGTGTCTGACAGTTTAACTTGCTGGGTTTTATCCTGTTTTAAACTTTTTATATTGTATTTTAATTTGATAAAGAAGAAAAAAGGGGGTTATTACAAACCTTGATCACCAGTATTTCCAATTTCAGTGGTATTGCTTCCACATTTCTGTGAATGATGTTCAAACCACAGTTTACCCAACCTTGGGCCTAGTATACTGTCTTATGCAAACATAATAACAGAAATGGATTTATTATATGCCGGTGTATTACCAGTTACCAGGTGCGTTGCACACATGCAAAATTTTTAGTTGATCTCTGGTTGGTAAGGAGATCGATGCAAACAACCACAACCCCAAAATTTAGAAGAACAATGATACACTGCTATCAGATTATCCTTACTGTTCTATGTTATTCACCCCATGAAACAGGTTAGGGGACTTTGTCAGTTCATCGTCATACATACCAATTAATTAATATATTATCATTACCGATATTAATTCCCTATTGATACTATGTGTTTGATTACATGTTGATAACTGTCTTGGGTTGATCAGAAATGCCTAAGCTAAAGTTCCTTCAGAAACTTTAGCATTGGCTTTCTCAATTTGTAATTTACGTCAACTTGATTTGCTTTCTTTTCAACAGGTTTTGACTATGCAGACTGTACGGTTGATCTCAGACAAACAATTTGAACGTATGGGCCTAGCAATTGGTGAGATAGCAACGGTGAAGGCCTTGTCAGCTGAAACTAAAGTTGTAGAGGGAAACAAAGGTGTGGCAACTTAGAAGTAGATACATGTTTACTGTAGACGGCTAAAAATTTGAACCTTACATATTCAAGTCTTTCAATTTGGCATAAACGAATCATGAGCATCCTTTGAATCCCCAAACAGTAACAAATGTTATGTAAAACTAAATACAAAAAATATTGGAGTCAACTAAACATTTTGCGGGATGTACGGGCAGCATTTTAAAATCGTGCTACAACCTTTTAAATATACTGAAATTATGTAGTGATTTGAGCAAATTGAAATTACAGAATATTTTGGGGTTCTAACAGTACATATTCATACATATGAACCCCTTCACCCGCAACCACCAATACTACCAGTGTTTCAGTGTTTTATTTGGCTCAAACAGCACTTTAAGCATAACCTAACTATTACAAGACTGAACCCATGTAGGCTTGCAGCTGTTTAGAAAAGGTTTTAATTGTTTCATGTTTAAACGTGTACATCGTTTAAGAGTTTTACTCTGTGTAATATATGGACAGTCACCTTAAAAATATATATATATAACGCGCATTGGGCGTGTTAATCACCTAAAATTCAAGTTTTAGCCATGAGCAAGGTTGGGAAATTTTGTCACTGCTAACACTTCCCTGAATCAATGATTAATAACTGGTAAGAATGAATCCAGATACCAACCGATACATGGGCTTGTTTTCGGAAAGGTTTATTTTGGAATATACTTTTGCGTTTGTCAGTAGTTTGTGTTTAAATACCAAAGGGCTTATTTTCGAAATTTCTGGTTATACATGTTAAGCATGTTCATTTCTACAAGTGAAGTAAACGATTATTACTCATTTTTCCACAGAGCAAAACAAAGAACGGATTAAAAATCTAGTTGACATGATTAGGAAAAATAAAAGTAAAGAAGTAGGACACGGAACCAGACCCTCCCACGGTCAAGTGGCCAAAAAAGAAGCAGTGCATCTGAAGCAGCGAAAGTTGTACATCGGCTGGTTGCACCGCTCGACTAATGGATCAAAATTCAAGCAAGTACGAATGAAGGAGGGAGGAGGCATTCGTGAACTCACTTACAGTGACGAAGATAAAATCACTGTGAATTTCTTGCAGACAAAGGCCACAAAATTTTTTTTCCCAGAAGGGATGTCCAAGGTTGGGAGCCTCAGTGAAATGAATATAGAACTCGGAAACTTCGCTCAAGAACGCATATCTGAATTTAAGGACACCGATGGAAATGTGTGTACTTTTCAGGAGTATTTAAAATCACGCGGGCTATACGCCAGTCGCTTTTACGTTTATTTGATGTCCACATCAACAGTGGTGTCAGAAGACGATTGTGAGAGTGAATGTTCCAAGAGTTGCTCCTCACAAGATCAACATGCCTTACAAAGTCTGGATGTGTTTATGGGTGCAAGAAAAACACAACTATCAGAGGAATTGGAAGACCTAATGTGCAGTACCAGCACACCAACCACTTCAAGAGTGGCACCAAGAAGCCAAAGCCCCATTTTGATTTTAAAGGACGTTGGAGAAAGTTCATCCCCTGAGCAAACGATAATTGAGAATAGACTGAACATTTCCTATGAACAACTCATCCAGTCTTCTTACTCCGAGGTCGTCATGAAAACAGTATCTTTTACAAGAGCGGATTGTTATGATGCCATTTCCTTCAACAACGTTGAAATACTAGAATCAGAGTTAGAAAATTTTGATCCACTGGACTACAGCGACTTCACCATTGCCGGAATTACTAAGGGTTGGAAACCAAATGAGAAATGCTTTGTGGAAAGGAGCTTCGAGCAACCGTTGGAGGAGGGAGAGGAGTTCAAGTACGTTTTCCCGGAAGCAAGTGCTCTGAACGACAGTCTCCTCATCCACCCACCGTCTGAGGTATGGGGTTACGACGGACGACAGTTAATGCTGGGAGTCGTAGCTTCGTGCCACATGGCCGAGAATGCATGGTACACCTGGTTTCGAGATGGTACAAAACTCAAAGATGGAAAAAGCCATTGTATTTTACCTATTACTTCACCTGGCAGATACACTGTTGAGGTGCAGTGTGGGGACGACAAGAGCACAACAGAGCCAGTTCTAGTCACTACTTTGAATGAGTTGGAACGCCTCTCAAGCTCAGCGAATACTAGTAGAAATACCATGGAGAGTCATGGCCAGTTACCTGTAGTGGAAAAGAAGGAAATAAGTTTCTCGACCAAGGACGAAATTGGGCGCGGCACGTTTGGAACCGTCTACAGAGGAGTGTGGGCAGGAACTGATGTCGCAGTGAAGCACATAAAGGTACGAAATGCGAAGCGTCTTCGGTCAGTTGTGGAAACGGAAGCAAGACTTCATTGCATGGTTCGCCATCCCAACATTGTGCAAATTATGGCGATTTCAATTTTGAAGAACTCTGTCTATCTAGTTGCTGAACTTATTGAAGGGCGCAATTTAGAGGAACTAATCTTCGACAACGAAACCTCCGACACCTTTACTATTCAAAGCTGCAATAAGCTTAATGTGGGAAAACAACTTTGCCAGGCGGTTGCGTACTTGCATAACTTGAAGCCTCCAGTAATTCACAGGGACATAAAACCTGCAAATGTGTTGGTGGCCCAAACAACACACGTCACTAAACTTTGTGACATGGGTTTGAGCAAACTGAAGTCAGCACAATCTCTCAGTCGAACAACGAGCACAGCAATCACAGGGACCCCTTCTTACATGGCTCCAGAATGTCTTCTGGAGAAGAAGAAAGCCACTGTCAAATCAGATGTCTGGTCACTAGCGTGCACACTGGTAGAACTTTTCACGGAATCGGACTGCTGGGGACAGCTGCCTGACGGTAAGACTAGTTTGGGATCCAAGGAATGCAGCAATTCAGAAAGTGAACTGAACTCACTAATGGCTGTTATGCGAAAAAGGGAATGTCCACGCTCTTTACAATCGCTGCCAACTGCGGTCGGTGCTTCCCTTCAACATGTCCTTAACAAATGCTTTGATTATGACAGCGACAATAGAGTTTGTGCCATTGACCTTGTCAATGCATTCCCGTAATAGCTCGTGAATCAAACACGCAGTGACGTAATTTTAGCTGTCTTTGTGGGATCTTGAATTTTAAACTACATACGAGTAACCACGAGTGATTGCGATCAACCACGAATTTTCCATCTTTTTTTGGAGGAGGAGGGGGTTATTTAAGATAATGCGGAATTTAAAAGAGAGTTCGAGGGTGGCGTTTATTTATTTAGGCCAAGTAAAAAAAAAATAGTTTCCCGTCCCCGCCCGCCTCCTTTTTGCCTGCCCGTTCCTTTTTTATTGTTTGTTATTTTTATTTTTATGTAAAGATCTTTTAGAAAAATGAGAAATACCTTAGTGAAAAACCCGCTTCAACTGTAAAATAAACTCAAAATATAAACAGTAAATCGAATTTGATACTTGATGTGTAGACATAAATACCACATTACGTGTGCGGAACACCGACGTATGCTGTGAGCAAGGAAGATGGCGAAGCAGAAGATCACAAGAACCTTCCAACTAAAATTGTGGCTGAGAAATACATAAATACTGAGAGATCGTATTGCACATTGCAATATTGTTTCAATTCATGAAATAGTGATTAGAACCAACTTGTTGCTTTCAAAACATTTTCCTGGTATAGAAACCTGTGTTGCGTTAATATTGATCTGAAACAGCTATATCCTGCTATATATTAAGTTGGTCCGCATCCAAACAACAGAAGACATAAGTGTTGGAACTTGAAAGTTCACAATTCTTGGATAATTAAGGATCGATCAAAATGAAAGGCCGGCTGGTATACAAATATTATAACTAGCTATATAAACTCTTGAAATGAAATGGAGGACGTATATATTCTACTGTTTTATTCAGTAGAGGCAAAATTTGACAAACTATCAGATAATAAGAACCTCCCGCCTCGTGTTTTGGTGATTCCGGACAGGAAACTAATAATTTTTTTTACTTGGCCGTATTTATTTATTTTTTAATTGTTTTTTTATTCGCGGTCACTCGTATGTAATTTTAGTCAAGATTGTCTGTGCGCTGTACGTGGGATTTGCTGGATGTACTTCATTGCTTGACGTAAATTTCAGCAGGGACAAGTAGAAAACTTCTGTTATATTATATCACTTACTCTGCTATTACCATATTTCGTTTTGCTAGCAAGTTCGGAGTATATTTTGTTTCTTAGAATTAGTTTGGTGGCCATTTCGACAAAGCCAGTTGGCAGAGAGCAAATTCAGGACGGCGTAACGTAAGAGGCCGTCTTTGGGTATCAAAAGAGACTGAGAGAGACTGGAGGGTTATTAAAGCTAGGGCTTGGCCTCCGCATTAGTGATTTTTGGTTCATCCTCGCAGCAGCGATGAATTAATGCAGGTTATAAATTTGCAAGTCCTTCTAAGCTAGAAGTAGAAGTGGTCACTCGGCAGTTTATAATTTACACAATGCCAACTTTTCCTGTACATATAACTCTTTCTGTGTAAGTACCTTAAACACTTTTATTATTCCATTTCGTAGAACCTTTGTTGTTGCGTTTTTAAAGTGTAGCTCACAGTTCCAGTTAGCATAATTTATTGGTGGTTATCGTATTTACTTGAATAAGCCCTGACAAATTTAAAACTCCGCTGCCTGAGTTTGGTGTTTACATTTACGCCCTAAGGCCCCTTTTCGCCCTAAGGATAGGCCTTTTTTCTGACACATAAAGTTAAAGTGGTCCGGTGTAGTGTAAACAGGGAATGGTATAAAATCTGTCCACTACCTTGCAATACATATGTGGCGTACTAGTTTCGAAGACGTGCCATCTCGAGGTCGATTTGGCATGCATACTGGAGAAAAAAGCAAAAGGCCTTAGCACCCACTATATTGCCCTTATGCCGGCATGAACTCTATTCGCGCGAGTGTAAATTAGGCCTAAGATTACTGTATTGCCGGATGACAGCAGTGAGTCATTCAAAACACTCAATTTGTGTTTTAACCTACAGTTACATTTAGCACAAGCTATTCCGTAGTATTTGTTGCATCTTTTTATTAAAACGTCTTGGGGCGCCGGGGCTGAACGATGCCATGTTTGTTTTCAGTTTCAGTTTTTTCTTTTGAAAACATGCACCGTGATATTTTAGTTGATCACAATTATTTCCACGCGTGCGACAGGGAAAACAAAGGTTGATGCAGTCAACTTTCCTCAATGTTGGCTTCGAGAAAGGCACATAGGTGCCAAACCATTATTCTTGCAAGGTGCCAAACCATTATTCTTGCAAGGAATCAAGCAACCGAAAAGAAACATAAAAAAGCTCGTAACTAAATTTTAAGTTCTTAATCGACCCCGACACTTTTACTGAAACGTTTTTATAAAAAGAATATGCAAGTAATTTAAGAAAACAACCGACGCAAAAAATGTTGGAAATCTAAGTTGAAATACAATTACAAATTTTCGGCCGCTGTCAGTTTTTGCAAGAGTTTGTAGTACGTTGCATAAAACTGATCTGAAGTGTGTCATTTTGAAAAGCAAATGGGGGGGAGGGAGGTGTCTTGCACGATACTGTTAAGCTATTAAAGATTTTAATTCATAAAATTGAATATTATATTATAAGATTTATTTACATTTTAACTTAAGCTGGCCGAATTCTGTCTCATATTTTAAAAACACAACAGTACCTCTTTATGTTAAAACCTGGAAGTAACTTGAACTGAAACGCTCGTAGATGAAAATTAACTTCACTTCTATCTATAATTAAATAGAGGTTCGCTCTATCATCATATGAGGTGGGCATATACTGTCTTGATCATTACGAAGTTACCTTAATCTCGAGTATCTGTGGCCACTTTTGTGTTTCAATAAAATTCACTAAAAACTCCAAAAGCTCAGTTTCTTGTAGATCAAAGCCACGCATGCCGCGAATGAAAACAACGAGAAACGTACTAGTCTATAAAAATAAGGGTGGAAAAAGAGTAAGGCATTAAAACTTCCAATACTTTTTTTGGTTCCAAGTCTAAATGCACAATTGAATGCGATCAATCAAAGTGGAATACAATATGAGCGCTTCTTCTTCATTTGTTGGTTGAGCCCAGTTGGGGAACAGCAACTGTACAAGATCTTCTGTTTCTAGGGAATAGTCGCGGCAGTTAGCAGCATACACTTCTTGGCATGCAAGAACATCTTCGTGTTCTACATTGACAAGGTAGTCCCTTGTAGAGTACACCTCCGGTGTGAAAAACATGACATCAGGTTTTCCACCGTTAACATCGGATACCCTCTTTGTTAATATAGTGTGAGTATTCCACAGTTCAACGATTAACCGCAATTCTTTTCGTAAAACAGGCATGAAACAAAACTTAAGGAGTTCACGATGCAACACATCGTTGTCGTTATATAGCCCAGAGTCGCGCAAGTCCTTAAAATAATTCATCCACCATCCTCCACCTCCTTTACGAAGCTGTGACCACCAACACTCAATACGCTGATTGGCGCTGCTTTTCCCCTGTAAAAAGCTATTTTGACCTGCAAGTTCATCATTATGATCCCAGCGGAAATATTGTTGAAGAGCACCAATAGTTGTGTTCTCTGTTCCATTGTCGCATCGCATCATCCTCGGTACTCCTCCAAGCTCTTCGATTGTGCTTAAGAAGTAGTTCGCAATAACTCCGGGATTATTATTCGTTGAACCAACGCAAAGCCAAAGAATTCGTCTGGAAAACCCATCCACTGCTCCATGAATGCAAAACCCAAAAGGTTTGAGTTTGTCCCATCCATCCACATGCCAAAGAAAATTAGGTCCTGGTGTACTGTATTTTCTTCTTTGTAGTCGATGTCTCCTGCGACATTCCACTCCATCAGGATCTATAATTTTTACGCATCGCATTACCGTATCTCTTCTTACTTTAAGATTGTATTTTCTCCTCAGGCGTTTTGTTAATTGTCGATAACCAAGAAAAGATCCAACAGAGTTTTCAATTTCTTGAAGGATTGCGGAAACTATATTCGCCAAAGGGGACTCGTTATCTTTTCTTGCTCTCTTGAGTTCCAAGCGCTTCAGTAACCTCTTCAGACTTCGTAATGATAAAATAATTCCATGTCGAAGAGCAAGAAATCCAATAATTTCAGAGTTTGTATAATCCTGATAAAAATATTCCTCCACCAGAGAGTCTGTGTTCCCAACGGCTGCATGTCTTGCTA
>JAOBYF010227545.1:0-10120 GCA_025403605.1 Parazoanthus darwini | reverse complement strand
GTACATACCCACAGTTATCTTCAAACAGTTTGCCTTTCAGTGAGGCCCTGCTGTTCCCCTCAGAATTTTCATTTTCCGTATTATCCAGTCCCTTTTCTCATAATAAAAATTATGACAAAATCCCTTTTATAGCGAAACTTCTATGTAATAACTGTACGTAATTGTCTCCCGTTGTTCAAAAACAGTGAAACCTAGAATTTTAACCAGCCTCAGTACCTGAGCAGTCACATTACCCAAAGGATCGGACACCTTTACCCAAAATTAAGGTAATTATCATAGTGCGACCACAGTGATTCAAATTTGGAACTTGCACATTTCAGACGACATGAAAGCAATCACGTTTGGGGCAGGCTCGCGTGTTGGCCGCGGTGGCATGGAGTCGAAAGTCAGATCAGCCGTGTGGGCCCTGGAACGAGGCACTGCAGTGGCCATCGCCAATGGTTGTGGGACGGATTACCACGCCATACGGGATATTGTGCACGGGAGGCGTGTGGGAACGTTTTTTACATTAGCCCAGGAAGTTGGTCCGTCTGTGCAAGAACAAGCTTCAAAAGGTCTCTTAATTTTTTATTCTTAATAGAATTTAAGATATTTTTTTGGAAACGCTATTTTGTCTTAGGATATTACGTAAAATATTAGCTGTGAAAGAACCCGCTTAGCTATTTCTCTGATAACTTGTCGAGATGTCAATTTTATTTGTATTATAACAGATTACTTTTGATTAAGCCCCAGTGGCCACAAACGGCTTTTTGCATTTAAATATGTGTATTTAAACGCCTCTGAGCTTATACTCTAAGTGGAAAAGGTACTTTTGGGGAGATATGCGGTATAAGAAAAAAGAAGCCCATGTAGACTTCCTACAAACTTAACCGAACAAGTATTGGCTAGGCCGTTTATAAAGCTATCCTGATAAATGTGATAATAGCGACGAAGAACATATTACATTTTTTGTTGCATTTGGCATTTAGTGGATGTCAATTAATAATAAAAATGACTTGTCTCATTGGGTTTGTTTGTTCGTTTTTTTTCAAATTTTTAACAATTAGGAATCGTGTAGTATTCGTATACAAGATCTCTTTTATTAATTTTTTGTTTGTCTACAGCCCGTGATGGCGGGAGAGCTTTACAGTCCCTGACAGCAGAACAGGTATGAACCAAACTGGAAATGTGTATCAATACAAACATCCATTGTTCTGATATAAATCTTTCTCAGTGGGATTTTTTAAGAGGTAAATGATACGAATGGTCTGTTTTGGTGGCGATTAAGTAGGATTATAGTTAAATTGGTTGTATTCTCAGTGCAGTATCTCGATTTATGTTCTGGGCCGGAACACAAGGTATAACTGATGAGATTAAACTACATCAAACCCGACTTTGCAGTAGTAATGGATCAAAGATTTCAGTTGTTAATGGATAAGGATGCTTTCCTTTAAAATCCTTTGTATCATTTACATTTAAGTTAAACTTTTAAAAAAGAGAAAATCCGTTTCAAGATTCTGCCGTGATAGAACCCCTGCAACTTAATTGCTGGTATGACAAGCAACAGCATATTTATGTTTTTTTCTTTATTCCTTTCTCTTCACCTAACAATCATTGATATACAATGAAACACTACCTCTGTTTTAGCTGTTATGGTTATTCCGATGGCCAGCACTAACTCTATCTGAACTATAGAATTATAATGAAGTTATTATAGAATTATAATGATAGTTAAGATGATAAATGAATTATAATGATAGTTAATGTTATTACAGAATTATAATGAAGTTAGTTGCATGTTAATATGAAAATAAGGAATCTGTTGTTGTTATTATTATTATTATTATTTTGATATAAACAGTTACTTTAATATGTAAGTAATTTGAACTTTATATTATTAAGTTTTAATGTATTTTTTGCTGTTACACAAACTTTTCCGATGTCAGAGAGCCAAGATAATTTACAAACTGGCGGACTTGTTGATTGAACGAAAACACGAGATCCTCGATGCGAACACGCGGGACCTGGAAGTAGCCCAACAAGAGGGTAAGCTTCCTCCGCCCATGCTATCCCGCCTGCTCCTCACCCCAGCCAAACTCAACAGCTTGGCCGACGGCCTGCGGCAGATTGCGGACAGTTCACACAAGAACATTGGCCGTGTGCTTCGCAGGACCAAGCTAGCGGAGGGTTTGTATCTGACCCAGGAGACAGTCCCTATTGGGGTTCTGATGGTGATCTTTGAGTCTCGGCCAGACGCTCTACCGCAGGTTAGAATAATCCGATTAAGTCGGTTTCCGGTTTCGTATTCCCAGTTACCGCTGACTGCAATGACCGTAGACTCATTTTTACAGCGTTAGCCTCGACTTGGTGTTGTATATACAAACCTGTTACTAGCCGAGTGCGACGTCCGTACGGCAAGTTATGGACCGAGTTTTTTCCTTCCTTTTATGGCCATGAAAACAAGGAATGAAAGGACGAGGATCAATAACTTGCTGTACGGACCGAGCAAACGAGGCTAAGAAGATGTTTATTATTTGAAGCGAATGAAGCTGTAAATGACAGCGGCTCCAGAACTAGAGGTCCGTACGGCTACTTACGGACCTGAAATTGACAGCACGCGAGATCAGTCAGCCATATAATAAATAAAAATACTTGTGAGAAAGATTAAATACTTAAGCAAACACAAGAGATCACGGTAGTTAGTTGCAAGTCTTTAATAGCAGATACTATTTGTTTTAATCTCTCAAACAAGGTTGCAGCCCTCGCTATTGGGTCAGCCAACGGGCTGCTATTGAAGGGAGGCAAGGAAGCGTACTATAGTAACAAATGTCTCCACGGACTCGTGCAGGAAGCGCTCGGCATGTTTGTTCCCAAGGAGGCCGTCAGTTTGGTAAGTGTACAGTTCGTTTAGGCCATTGGAAAGAACTTTTGTTGGACTTCTTTCACATTCGTTTATTTTGCCGTCAAGATGTGTGCACAAACAAACAACAACAATCTTTAGTTTTGCTGCCATGGCTTACATGTGGATAGAAAGAAGTAATATGGTTTTTACAGAGTTTAGTACAGGGAACCTGAAATAACCGGAGACGGTTAATCGAGTCAGGTATCCTTACATTGAATAACTAGAAAAAGAAGAGGGGATTATGCTGCCTCAATACCATAAATAAAAATACGTGAAAAAAAAATAAAAGAAAGAGGAAAAAACAGAAGGAAATCATACAGACATACTAATTTAGTGAAGAATATGTGCGTAGACACATATATATTTTTTTATTAACACGTACTTTCATAGCTATGTTTTAGTTTCTTTGCACTAAAGAAAACTGTTGCTGAAAACTGTTATTATTATTGTTATTAGCATTATTTTTTTCATTATTAATAATATTTTTATTAATTTTTTTTGTAATTGATATAACGTATGCAGGTGAGCACACGAGAAAACGTGAGTGATCTGCTCAGTATGCAGGGTTACATTGACCTGGTGATCCCGCGGGGCTCTAGCGAAATGATCGCGCGAATACAGAGCGAGTGTAAAGGAATTCCCGTGTTGGGACACGCCGAGGGGATTTGCCATGTTTATGTAGATAAAGACGCGGACATCGAGATGGCCTGCAGGATTGGTGAGTGCCGAATGAATTATAAGTAATGATGTGAGGAAAGGCAGGAATATATTATACAATAAAGTCAAGTATCAACCAACAACTTATATTTAGCGAACCCGCCTGCTTCTGCCGTTTTAGAGGCTGTCTCCCCTTTTTTTGGCAAGCCTGCAGATTTCTGTCAAAGGTAGTAAATATTGTTTCTTCCTTCAGTCGCAAGAGTGGAAGCATTTTTCTTCAGTATTACGTGTGTATGTAATCCAAGACCTGGTGAAAAAATTTCTTGGACAAATTGTGTTACACTCACACTGTTGTCCAGCCTTGTCTGTACTGACCGTGACAGTTGCGTTACATTCCATACAGCTGTTGATTCCAAGTGTGACTACCCAGCGGCGTGTAACGCCATGGAGACGCTGTTAGTCCACAAAGACTTCCTCAAGACCAGTGCCCTGTCGAAACTTCTAAACTGTCTTAGGGATCAGGGGGTAAGAAATGGTGATTCTTTATCAAATCTTAGATCAAGTTTGAAGAATATTTGGGAGTATTTAAGTCCGTTTATATTTAGTAATGGTTTTTCAAATATTCCATTGGCAAGAACTTACGTATTTATCAAAACGCGTATACATTTTTTGAAATATAAATTAAGTGTTTAATTAGTCAAGTCTATGCCATTTAGCGCTACGATACAAACTAAAGCTTGTGTACTTTTTTTGAAATATAAATGAAATGTTTAATTAGTCAAGTCTGTGTCATTTATCGCATTTAGCGGCTCAAATACAAGTACAGACAGCTTAGGCAGGTGATCTTTGGCGTTCGCACTAATGTTTTCTCTTGTTTCAGGTCACAATTCACGCCGGACCTACACTAGCCAAGGCTCTTCCTCTCGCACCGAATCCTGCTTCTTCCATGCGGAAAGAGTACAGCGCGCTCGAGTGCGCAGTAGAAATCGTTGATAGCGTTGACGACGCTGTGCACCACATTCACCAGAACGGAAGCTCTCATACCGACGCAATCGTAACAGACAATGGTATGAGGTTCAGTGTCAGAAGTGCGCGCGTGTGTTTGTCTGTATGTATGTGTGTGTGTGTGCGCGCGTGTGTGTATACGTGCGTACTGTTTTGTGACTTCCTTACCGATTTGCATAAATGTTATCAAAGCTTGAATGCCGTTTAATTTGCTATCAAAAAGATCACTTCGCCCAAAGTACGAGTCTCTATTTCTAAAAAAAGTCAAATCTTCAAATTCGTCTGACATTTGATAAGTTTACCTTTGACCATAAAAGAGTTTGTCTACCAAATTCGTTGCAGAACGAGCCATATGCCCTTAGCACGCAAGTTCCGAAAAGCGAGTAGAAAGGAAGTGTATTTTCCGAACGGAATTAGATAATTTTATTGGGGATGTGACTCAGTAAGTTGTCCCCAGATCCCCACCAGCTAGTACTCTTACATACGGGCAACACTGGGACAAGTATTTATCTCAACGGAAATCAAACACGAGACCTCTTTTGCCGAATCGGATCTGGAAGACAAGCGAAGACTCCGTTAGTTTCGCCCCTCCTTCTCCCCCTACACCTCCATTCTGATGTTTCGGCGGTTTTTCCCCTCACCTTTGCTGGGAACATCTTGTATGTCGGATAATAGTTTTTTTATGATTTGCATTCGAGATTGAAATAAAGCGGCCACTTCGTTTTCGAGTAAGCGACCAAAATGATTGTTCCCAGCTGAGCTCAGACAGCGGAATGTGTCTCGCTATCTTACAGTTTTTTATCATAGGAACAAAGCCCCATAAATGATAGATAAATTACATCCAGCCGCCGTTGTTTTGGCGATGAGCCCACGGTCTTCCCAAAGAGAACGCGGGCTCATTGGCGAACAGCGGCTGCCGATTCTAAACAAATTGGCGAGCATGATAAAACAATTGGAGTCTGTGGCAGAACTGTTGCTGATGTAATATAACATAAACACATGCGTCTTGTCACTTAGACTCCACGTGAAAACATTTATTGCTTGGTGTATAATAAATTTGCAAATGTTCCTTCTGATTATTGTGTTTTCCGCCAACAGAAGAAACAGCTGAACGCTTTCTCAATACTTTGGACAGCGCATGCGTGTACCACAACACAAGTACCAGGTTTTCTGATGGATACCGGTTTGGTCTTGGTGAGTAAAAGAGTAATTATTTCCCCTTTTCGCTTTATTTAACTTTTAATTGTTAATTAACAGGGTCGAATTCGACAGCTTCTTGCAATCTGGACACCGGATAAAAAATTGCCCTACGAATTGCCAACTTATTATGCGAGTTTTGTGGGCAAACTCATGCAGATTGTGCCACCTACTGGCTCGCTTCGCTTTGTCTGCTCGTTTTTCCTTCCTCGGTTGATTAGAACGCCCTAGTTACACTGGCTAACACATGTCCTATCGTTGCCGCATTTGATATTGTGAGGGAATGGGGCGAGTTTGTTACTTTCCGGACAAAATAATCACGTGTTCCGGACAAAATAATCACGTGTTCCAGTTCGAGTTTAATTCACAGTGACGGTCACAATGGTAGTGTTGGTTCTGAAGTAAATTTCTTTATGGTCTGGCGGTTGTGGCCAGAACTCATGACGAACTGACAGAGCTTTGGTCGAATGTTGGCCTTTCACGAGCTATGGAACTGAAAGTCATAGAATTTTACATATTCGTTTTCCAGCCCTGGAAAGCCATGGAATTTTGATTTGAGTCATGGAAAGTCATGGAAAATGAATTATCGTATAAAACATGGGTTAGTTAACGTAAATGAGTGAGACGAAACAGAAACTCGTCAGACTTCACTTATGAAAAGCTAGGTTCCAATGATATTAGACGTAATTAAGGTAAATGCATACCATCATTTTCCAAAGACGAAATTTTTTCTCTTAAAAATTATTATTATGCTGAAAAAAATTCATATCGAGGATAGTTTTTGATAATTTGCAAAGAAACAGATGGTCAAATTATGTCGTATAAAACTGCTAAAGGTCTTGGAAAACGTCATGGAAAGTCATGGAATTTCACAAGGTCGAAAGTGTACGTACCCTGTATTTTCCGACAAAAAAGTTGATAGTGGCCGGGAGGTAGCTAGAATGGGTGAGAAAAGGTTTCTTAATAATCAGAAGGGCTGCTCAGTCTGTAAGATTAATTGCTTCATCGTTGTGTTATCCAGGAGCTGAGGTTGGTATCAGCACGTCCCGTATCCACGCACGAGGACCCGTTGGAGTGGAGGGTCTTCTTACTACCAAATGGCTCATCCGTGGACAGGGCCAGTGCGTGTCGGACTTCAGCGACAGTGGCTCCTGCAGGTTCGTTCACGAGTCTCTTCCTCTTGAGGAGCCCGAGGTTGAAGAACACACGGACGACCCTAATCCCGAGCAAGCGACCGAAAGCTGAACAACAGCCATCGCTATTAAATCAAATAATATAATACTGAAACATTTTAGAGGAGCTATGTTTTGTACTTAAATCTTTCAGCTCCACCCGGATTAAACGGGCGCGAGATCTGACGAGAGTTCAGGTCACTCGTTGAAGGGGGTCTTTGGTGGTATAAGAGTGGACTCTTCTTTTTCAGAAGTTAAAAATTCATGTTATTTAACCAAAGACTTTTAAAAGGAATCATTTCAATCCCCGAAAGACCTTTCACTGTTTAATTTATTAGTTTGTGTTGCGGCAGACAGGACAAATAACTACAGATCAACCTATAATCGCCGCCTAAAACAGACCCACATCCGTTCTCATTTTCCTCTTGAAAACCTAAGATTGGAATATGAAGAACAGAAGGGTATTTTTGCTTGAAACTGTCTTAAGTGATGTTACACGGTACGACTTTTAACCATAGTTGATAAAACTAACTGGTTGGGAAGCTCAACAAACTTCAAAAGGAGTGTAGAAAGCTGCTTTGTCTTAGGTCGAACGAACCGTGACAGTGCACATTGCTTTGTTCAATGTGTGAGCCCAAATATTTTTACTGGTTGGTTGTTCTTATGCATTTTCAATTGTGTTTTGTGCATGGTCAAGGCCAACGAACAAAAGAAATAGCGAACAATAAACCTATAACAAAGGAACTGGCCGAGTTTCCTAACCATCTTGCTCTATTAACTATGTTTTAACGCAAACTGTTGTGCGAAACTTCAATGTGGTTTAACATGATACAACCAACTCCTGTGAAGTTCTGACAACAGGTTGTGAGTTTTGAACACTATTTAGAAACTTGCAACGCGTTGCCGAAGCATAGTACTAGAGAGCTTAAGCAACGACGACGGGAACGTCAACGAGAACTTCACAAAACAATGGACTTGATTACAGAGTACAATAATTTCACGTGGGAATGCAATCAGCTGGCCACCTTTCCGTGGTCGTCTTTGGAAAACAGAAGGTCATAAGCTTAATTCTGGGTTTTATAGAGAACGTGAGCATTAGAGTGTGAATCATTTCAATCCTCGTGCGGCCTCAAGAATGAAACTTCTAGTTTTTCTCATTCACACACCTTCAAGTAAAACAAAAAAGAAACGATTGAGTTATATAAACAAGAGAAATAGAAACGGAAAGTTGAAAACTCGGCAGCCGTCTTCGTTGACTTTCCCGTCCTCGTTGTTAAAGATCTCTACAATATCGCTAAAATGGTTACTGTGTGCCGTGTAACGTGTGTAACTTCACCTTTGAACGTACACAAAAACCATGAAGTTTTCGAAGTTTCCCTTATTTATCTAGTGTGTGATTCTTGCCAGTATCTTGACTGTGAGTGTGAGAGTTGAAGAAATGAGGGAAAGTCATTAATTTCTTTTCCATAAACTTTTATTTCTGATCCCCCATGCGGAATCGGTCCGGGTTTGGAATTTACATGTCGTTCTTTTATTTCTGATCAGTTCTATTGCCGTCCATACCAAATAAGTAACTATTTACTAATATGGAATATCTCGGTTTAGTTTTGTATTTATACGCATTTTGCATGCTCACTAACTTATATACAAGTAAATTATGACTGGTATTAGTATCAAACGTGTAAAAATATTCCGAGCAATTGCTAAATTTAAGGTAGTTAGCGATTTTTGTCCAGGTGTCAGTAAAGCTTTTTGGTTGCCATTCGATAGTTCGTTAGTTAGAGTGCGAAAAACTAAAAACAGTTGTTCTGTATTTCTTGAGTCGGGGATATATGGATTATAAGAATTGGTTTTGTTAGACCAGAACTTAATGTAATATATGAGTAGATTTAATTTCACTGGAAAATTCGCTGACTGAATAGGCGGATCTTTTGGAAAAATTAGTGACTTCTTTAGTGAAAATTTATGTTTGTAAAGGCGTTTACCAAATGAAAGTAAGATTACTTTCACGGGAGAGACAGATGTTGTGACAAGCTTACCTTGTAAACTAAACTAAATGCAAAGTTTTCCTAAGCGAGACGTCTTCTCCCTCCAGTTTGAACTTGGATGTTATTTTTAAACATCGGTATGTAATATATGTAACTGAGGTACTGAAAACTTAAGAAACGCATTCCGTTAACAATAGTAATTCTAATAATGATCTGTTTAAATGAAACGAAATCTGACTCAAACTTATAGACTTGTAGTAAGATTGTACGCGCCAGAAAGAGATGTGCAAACAATAAAATTAAATTAAGAAGGGATAGTAGAATATATTTAACTGTTGATTCGATTTGACGCCCTCCTTCAAACAAGCGTGTCATTTGAATGGTGTTTGTTAAATGAGTGCCACACTCTTCATCTCGAACTTTATGCCCTGTTTTAAAACTTTGAAGCAAGAACGTTGGATCTCATGCTCGTGAAAGATCTTAAGTTGTGCTTTGGTAAGGTTTAAGACGATAGTAAACCATGGGCGTTACTATTATTAACGATGGGCGTTATAATTAACACTGGTCCGAGTTTGGCAATTCGTATAGTCTCCAGTTAGTTAAAACATTGGGTTCTATTTTAATGTATTGTATTGCATTGTGATTGAATTGTATCGCACCGTATCTTAGCTTGTCGTTATTGCATCGTATCTTTAGTTTAAGCATATTTGTTTATTTTGGCAGTTCGGAGTTATGCTCGCCAGCCGCACAAAACCCAATCATTTCTGTTCGAAGATCACTAAGGCTCATCCATAATCCGTTGATTTTGACAGGAAAAATTGCTTTTTCCATTTCTTCACAAATTGCTCCTCGCCTTATTCGATCTATGAAGCTGTTATACTTCTCAACAACCTGGTTCGTTCCTCCAAAAGTGTTTGCTTGCCAGGGTTTAGATGGAAAACTCTCTCCGCTCCTGTTAACACTTCCGACATAATCTGGATCAAATCGAAACGCATTTCCCCACGCCTGCCAGCTCTCCACGTGCCAATATGGACTGGGAATTCTTTCCAGGGGAAGGCAACCTGGCGGTTGTGGGATAGTAGGAGGAAGTGCCATGTATGGGCCATGTGCGGGAGGAATAAGAAGGGTTGCCCTAGCCGGAGAATCTCGAGGAAGCGCGGCCAGTGTCGGTTGTGAGAAATCTTGGTCGGAACCCAGCAGTAGTATATAAAGTGACAGTC
>JAOBYF010227434.1:0-10120 GCA_025403605.1 Parazoanthus darwini | reverse complement strand
CTTAGATGCGTTGTAGCTGAAAAGCCCAGCCAATGGGAGCTTCAATAAAGATATTATTATTATTATTATTATTATATGCACAGGTTACCAATAAACCTTTATATATATCACTGGAAAGCTTATAAACTGTCTAACTGATGGTGTAATCATTTTTGGAAAGTCGACAAGTGACAACTAACACGCTATTTGCGATCAAGCGTTTTCCCTTCATGAAAAGCCAAGTCCCTCAGCTTTTTAATTTTTGACATCGTTTGTTATCATTGTAAACTCAGCACAGCTTGAACGCCAATAACGTGTCAGGGATTTTGTTAATATTCGTCATCCATATATTAGAAATGATTCAAGAAAATTTTGAATTTTCAAGCGGATTAGTGGTGAACTGAGCACATAGAAAGAAATAGTTCAAACTCCCAATCTTCCTAGCATGTTTACGAAGTTTACTTATTGCACTATCGTTGTGCCAAGTTTTATGGCGATAGGATAAAACGCACTGTCGCAAACAGATTACTTTACAAAAATGACGTACACAATCAGTCGAAAAATTTTACAAGCTTTACAGTGATTTATGTAGGTTTGTTGGTAACCGGCGCATTACATAATTTGTTTACAGAAGGTGTAAATTTAATTGCGGGCTAAAAAGAATAAATTGTTACGAGTAAAACAGTGTTACTTACTAGTTTTAGCTATAGGTCGGGCCTTCGATGTAAGCGATGTTGGAATGGCAACTTTAACAACGTTTTGAGGCTTATCTACAATTGAAATGAGCTGAGATGTGTTGAGTTCTTCGCCAATGGCCACAACGAAGGTCTCTGCATCGATGTTGCGAAGAGGTCGCGCAGCTTCGCTAAGCGGCTTGGAACCGGCAGCGAACGCTTGGTTTCCTGCCGTAAGTAGTATAACATACTTTTTACCTCCACTGCCATGGTTGGTGAGGTATTTTGCTGTATACTCCAAAACACTGTCAATTCTTCTCGGAGTTCCAAGCATAGAAGCTGCATCAACCCTCTGATTGAAGTCGGGGTCTTCGAAAGAAGAGACAACGCGGTGGTTGGTACCATACACAATGGCACTAGCTCGAGGTCCATTGGGTGATGTGTTAAAGTTCGCGGCCAACGCCTTAACAAAGTCCTTCTGTTGCTTGAAAACCTTAGGAGTGACTCTTACGGAGCCGTCAAGCAGAAACACAATATCTGCTTGTTCTTCCATTGGACTTGCAGGAACTGGAAAAAATTGTGTGTAGGATAAGAATCAACAACTCTATGTTTCACTTTCATTTTCCGTAGCGATTTTTAACTTAACGTAAGCACAGTATTTAAGCCCTTTTGTTTGTTCCAGTTTTTAAGACACCTTCAGCAAAGTTTCAAGGCCTTTTCTTAGTTTCACCAAGGTTTTTTACCAATCAATAAATCCAACGATTTGACAAAAAACAGTTGGTAAGGGTTAGGGTTAGGGAATAGGGTTGAGGGTTTAGGGTTACCTAAAAGTAAATACCATTTCCTTGGAAGCCATATACGGTCTATTTGTTTTGAAAAAAGTAAATACATACCAACTTTACGTGTTTTTAGTATCTATCCTGCAACATGTTTTGTCACTATGGAGAAATATCTGATGAAGTAGTGGTTCGGTAAGACTTCGCTGTTATATCTCTGGCCAGAAGGCGCCAAGTTGAAGTTTAGGCTCGATTTTAATATTATTAT
Organism: Parazoanthus darwini; assembly: GCA_025403605.1. Lineage (NCBI taxonomy): Eukaryota > Metazoa > Cnidaria > Anthozoa > Zoantharia > Parazoanthidae > Parazoanthus > Parazoanthus darwini. Next base: position 8,423 of record JAOBYF010227434.1, on the reverse strand, counting down.
TATCGTTAACATTGTCATTATCATTATTATTATTATTCGTGTCGCGACTGTTTAGCGCATGCGACATGCGAGATTAGTTTGAGCCCGCGTTTCACGTGTTTGTCAAAAACAAGTAGCGGATTGTTCAAAATACACAAAGTTTGTTTCTTTTCGTTGCTCTCGTTGTAAAATATCTTTTAAGATCAAAACTTCAATTTATTGCTGCTTTTTCATTCCTTGGCAAAGCATTAAATCGATGAGATAACATAGAAGCAACTGGAATCAAAACCGTCAATTGCAAATCCCCGACCACACTTTTTCATCTGAAAAGTGCTATTAAAACATTTTAATTCAGAAAAGTGGTAACGATCTTCAATAATTAAAAATTACTGAATACGTTTGTAACGCAGAACCACACTTACTATACGTGTCTTGGATTTGTGTAGCAAAGCGGCGGCCATGGGCTAGCAAATCGTTGTATGATGGTACCCTGAAAATTTTCCTTGAGTTCGTTACACCCGAAGACAAGCGGCGAGTGTCGGGTTGATTCCCAATAACCACTACATACAAATGTGCTTCGAGATCACGGAGTGGCTCGGCCGCTTCTTGCAAAGGCGCTGAATCAGGAGCCTCATTACCACCCGTTAGAAGAATTGCAATCTTGTGCCTTTTTCTACTAAAACTTCGAAGTAACTGAGCGGCAAATACAAGAGCTCTATCCGTTCTTCTCGGACGAGAAAGCAACAAAGCACTGTCAACTTTGTCATTGAAGTCTTTGTCAGTAAATCGCACGATTACAAAAGGTCTAGTGGCGTAGTTCACCGCACTACCCCTAGGGCCATCTGGTGAGAGATTCAAATTATAAGCCAAGGATTTAACGAAGTCTTTTTCCATTCTGTAAGCTTGAGGAGTAATCCCTCGTGATGCATCCACAAGAATAACTACGTCTGTATCCGGTTCTAGTGTGCCCGACGGTTCTAAAACAAAAAATAACATTGTTCATTAACACCAGATAGCATGTGAAAGTCAACTCGGCACAGAATTTTGTAAAAAGTCTTTTTCTTTTTTATATAAAATTCCAATTCTTGAACATACAGGACAAATCGTTTCCGTTATGTTTTGTCTCTAAAGACCCAAATCCAAATAGATCTATTCATGAGTTTTAAATTATTTGGGTTCCTTGGAATGGCTGCATGTACTGTTATGGATAATATCTTTGATGATTAAATTTATCAATTAGTTTTTCTTGAAGCTGCCAATATGCTACAAGTGTGAACAGCAAATGATGAAAAGAAGAACGAACTCGAAGTCCCAACGAAGTTATTCCAAATTACATGCAAGTAGCTTTCTAGGGGAGGGGAGGATTTTATTCTATTCATTCACTTTTTCTATGAATTTATCAGCTCGGTATCATTACTACTTACTGAGATTTGTTGGTGCACGTGTGGGCGTGGTTGCTGGTATTGTTGCCGGCTTTGGCGTTGCCAACGGTGATGTTAATGACAAGGTTGTCTGTTGTGGCGTTGGTGTTGGCTTTTCAACTATTGTATCTGTTTAGAACAAAGAACCATCCAAGTACGTAGAAGTGTGACTTTCTAACGTTTTTTTCTAGTTTAATTAAATATCGTTTTTGTATGTAAAATTGGTAATTGGTAAACAAGTCAATATGTAAAATGCAGAGACCTTAATGCATTTTAACAAAGGAAAAACAGACAAACCAGTTCCTCAGTGTTTGATAAATTTGGCCGTAATCATGTCAACAATAAAATGCTGGATAATTCGCAAGATTAGTGTTTCACACTTAAGGATTTAAAATTTGCGATCAGTTGCTGTTTTAAAATATAATTCTAAAAAAATATTTGTTGTTTATGTAGTAAAAATGTTATTACCATTACACACTCCTTTCTTGATGTCCAGCACCATATCTTGGAGTGCTTCGAATGTTTCCGCTTGGAACGCAGAGTCTGGATCAGACGCAATGGAGACCAGTTCGCTTCTATCCACACCCCTACCGATACCCAAAGAATAAACACGAACACCTGCTGACTTTAGTCCGTTGGAGGCAATGTCGAGTTCTTCGTAGTCTCCTCTATCTTTTGTCTGCTTTCCGTCCGTTATAACAATTGCAGCCTACAAGATCCAACAAATAGTGTTTGGCAGAAAAACTGAAGGAGGGGACTAAACACATAGAGATGGGAACCTATACGCTAAAAGTCGAATCTACTACTGAATCTCTGAGTTGATAGTTACTTACTATGGTATGAACTTATGAATATTACTACTACTATTACTAAAATAATGATTTGCATTATTAATGTTATAATAATAATAATAATAATAATGATTATTATTATTATTATTAATAGTATTATTATTATTATTATTATTTTAATAACAGTAGTAGCTGTAGTTGTAGTTTTAGTAGCAGCAGTAAAGTAAAATATAGCTTTATTAGCATGACTTTTTTACAAAATGTTGACAATGTCTAGTCGTGTAACAACAACAAAATAGCAAATAAATCAAGAGTAAACAATAATGCCACAACATTTTTGTGGAAAACAGATTTAAAATCATTTATCTAATTTATTATATTCAATACAGGAAAGTATGTTTTAACGATTATTATCAATTTTTATTAATTAATAAAATTATTATTAATTAATATCAATTAAAGTATTACATTTGGGACTGGTAGATGATGTATTTCCGTTTTGCAAAACAGTTACTAATGTAAGTTGCAACGTAATATGCTGCTGTAGTATTTCTTGTACTAAATACCGCTTTTGTTCCGTTTGTACAAAGCGTACAAATCCTCTTTCTCTTTCAAAAACATCTGCTAAAAAGCGATGATTACTTATTCTAAACTTAATGTAATCTCGTTTGAATTTTTTAAGGAGTAAAAAACTGAGAATAGACTCCGGCAAACAATGTTTGTTTAAATTGTTTTAAAAGTTATGTTTAAACGAGGCTTCATTTTTTGTTTGTTTTCCGAAACCTACGTATTTAGCTTTTATATGATTTATCATTTCTGAAATGATTTTAAAAGAAAGAGACCGCGGGTTACGTGAATGATGCTCAATAAATATTTCAAATTATTACTGTATGCGGTGGGCATCTTTTAACTAGCACAGCACGAAATGGCGTGTTTCCGCAAACGGAAACGTTGCGGTCACACGACGTATACACGCGTTTCCGTTGCGGGCAACACGTGTAACCGTCGCCGGAAACGTGCCGGTTACTCACGTTTCCGTCGCGACGGTCACATTGGAAACGGAGTACTTTCACACGTGTTTCCGTCACGTTTCCGACATTCAGCAAGGCAGCGTTCTTCGCTTCTATAGCCGCGTTTCCGTTACGGAAACGTGATTTTATGGTTCGGAAGTGCTTGTTTAGCAGCCGGTTCATTCGAAGGCTGTTGTTCGAAATTGCGTTCGTCTGGGTTCCCACTGCCCTGAAAATGTAAGTCGGTCCACATCATATAGGTTTCTTTTTATGTGAATTTTCTCTTTTGCATGTTCTTAGAGCGGAAACGCGCATTGCTATAATACCATTTTGGTCAATATCGGGACCTTTCGGTAAATGCCACCAGAACATTTTTTTCAAGATCTCATCTCCAAATTAGTTCCACTAACAAATGTTATTTGCCCCTTCGGGTTTTAGTATAGCACTGGCTTAACAATAATTTGCCAACTTCCAACTTTGCTTTGAAACAAGCGTTTATTAAACTTCTTAACACATTACAGTAGTAAGAAAATGTTTTAACGGGAAAAACTATTTCTACAACTTTCGACTGACGTCACTATATACAAATCACTCGACCAAAGGTTGTTCAATCAGTTTTAAACGATATAGTTTAATTTTATTTTATAATCAAAATATACACTAAAGTACAAAAAGTATTTTTGAACAAATAGAAAACAGTTAGGTCACGGGAAGAGATGCATTATTAAATGTCATGGACTTTCGTTATCACAGTTATATATATGTACAAAATACTTTCTATCACACAAGGCTCAAACGTAACGAACCCTAATCGTGCTTGATTTTGAAAGTTAGTTCCTTAAGATTTGTATATTTGAAATAAATGCATGTTCAAGGTAAGTTTAGCAATTTCAGCGAGTTTGTTCCATTGATAAAGTTTTTCTATATTTGGCTGATTTTTTTGGCCAGCTTCTTAATCAGGATGCAGCTTGACTTTTCATTCTGGCTTTCAAGTGGCCGTCTTCCATCGTTGAGCTCTTCGTCACTAACTCCAGCTCTACACCTTCATAAACCATTCATTGGCATTCTTCCCACCTCATTTGCCACTTTTCGTAGGTTTGTCAACTGAAACAATTTGAACACACAATTAATGAATTGATGCTTGTGTACATGCAAGAGTCTACATTTCCCAACTTTGCCTACGATATATACTTGAAATCTAACGATATCTACTAGTCATGAGATTAGCTTACTGAATAACGTTAGTATATTCACACAGGTAGTCAACTACAACACTGTTCCGCTTCAATCTATACTACAGTATATTCTAACATTGTTTTTGACTTGAAGAACAAGGGTTCCTCTTGAATATATTCAATAGGAATCCTTATTCTGGAAGAACCCAGTTCATGTTTTAGCGAATCATTTTGTACCAGCTACATAAATTGTAGCCACTCTACCATAGAAGTTCAGCAGAATAGCCTGTGCAAAAACAGCCACTCAAACAAAGTCACTCTACAAAGTTAACCTGGCTTAAAGATTCTGTATCAGTCACTTGACCAAGGCAGCTCAGCTTTAAGATTTTGTGCATACAGTACACAGTCACCTTACCAAGTCAGCCTGACTTAATGATTCTGTATCACAGTCACTCTACCAAGACAACCTGACTTAAAGGTTCTGCATCACAATAACTCTGGCCAAAGCAGCTCAGCTTTTAAGATTCTGTGCATACACCTGTAGTCACTCTACCAAAACAACCTGACTATAAGATTCTGTATGGCAGTCACTCTGCCAAGGGAGCTCGACAGCCTTAAGATTCTATACATACACAGTCACTCTACCAAGGCAACCTGACTTAATGATTTTGTACCACAGTCACTCTACCAAGCAGCTCAACTTTAAGATTCTATGCATACACAGTCACTCTACCAAGACAACCAGACCTAAAAACTCTGCATTGTAGTCACTAAGCTAAAGCAAATCAGCTTTGAGATTTTGTGCAAACACAGCCACTACACCAGCCTCAACGGTTTAAAGATTCACTCTGTAAAACAGTCCCTCTACCAAGACATGTCAGCTCTAAGATTCTGTATTTGTAAACACAATCACTCTAAAAAGTTACACTGGTTTAAAAGCAGTTCAGCTTTAAGACTAGAACTGAGCAAACAGTCATTCTACCAAGTCAACATAAGCCTAGACATCTACTGTTGTCGACTATGCACTCACTGTACAAGCTAACTCCTGCTCATTTGCTTTGTTTTAAATTAAGTGGTAATACAGCAGCTCAAGTAAATTAACTTGAAACCTGTGCTTCTGTAAAACCCCTGTTAAGCAGACAAAGCTTACAACATACAAGTTCACTGTGCTTTAAAGGAATCTCATAACAAAAACATTCCAGCGGTTGACTTTTGAAACACATAAAATGCCCTATTTCACTAATACAGTACATCATGGTTTTTTAGTAAAAATAATGATGGATGTTCATATCATCAAAAACCCCATAAATTCATTAAATATTGATACATGTTTAAAAATTTATATTCAGTTTTTTTCTCATTAGGATCACAAAAAGTTGGCCTTGTGGCTACTTAAAAATAAAAAATAATTTAAACTTGTTATTACCCAACTTAAGTCTTGCAATGAAACAGCAAAGTGACACAGATTTTGAATATAAAAAACTAAATTTGTTGTTACAGTTCTTACTAATAGCCTGGATTGAAACCAATATGCAGAAAACTCTAGGTTCAGGTCTATGTTTTTCAGTACTAGAAAAGTCAATCATTACATTTCTAGTCAGGTACATTCAATACAAAAACAAACTAAAGTAAACCTAAGGGTAAAATAAAAAAATTCCCAGTTTCTCACCAGAATTTTTTAAAAAGTAGATTGGACAGTCATGTAATTCTTTTCCTTTTTAGTAAGAATCTAAGTTGCAGCAGACTTTCATCGGCACCCTCACAGGTATATGTGAGGGTGCCGATGAATGTCGATGCTATACAAAGTTGGCTCTGCTCTGACTAAAAGAACATTTTGAAAATAAAAAAAAACAGCTAACATGGCATCAGTTTTGAAGTGCTCATGAGAAACCAGCATTTGCTTTTATTTAGCCCAATAGAATACATAACCTAGATTGAAACTTATATGTTCAAAATGGGTTTACATAAAACTTTTGAATTTAGGTTTCATATTTCAGTATGTACTTTGTTTGGCTGGTTATGTTTTGCTCGAGCTACCTGAACACTGAGCTGGGCAAGTTACTGACAAAAAAAATGACTGAGCAGGATGAGAATGATACTGATCTCAACCCTTTATACTGGTAAAACCAATCACAATTTACATAAATTTTGTGGTCACTTTATGCAACTATCAATGCTAAGGCAAAGCTGGAGGAGGCATAAGTAGAGCACTTGAACAAGAACTCCTGTCCAAATCCACCACCCCCAAGCAATTACAAGCCGTAAAATTAATGACTTACTTGCTGTTAACCTTTGTTAACGGTCAAGTATCACTACCACAGGCAGTTAGTTACTGTCAAATCTACCCCACCACCGATTTAATATTGATAGATGCATTATTCAAAATCAAAAACTACAGATCACTACATAAGTGTAACTTTGTCTGTAAGGCCAAGGGGTTTGAATAAAAAATATGAACAATCAGTGGTGTAACAGTGAAATCAAGGGTAACTGAATGCATTTATAGTTTCTTGCAAGCTCACATCAACTGCTTTTTTAGAACGTTTTCAATATTCCAGCAAAGAACAAATTATTCGCCAAGCTGCGATTTCGTGTGAAGTTTACAACTTACTATAAGCTTCACCCTCACTCCACGCGAAGTCAACTCGTAGGACAGATAAATTTGCGATAATTATTGAAATCGCTTGCAAGGAAATATTTCTTTCTTAGAAAACATACGCAGTAATACAAAATGACAGGGAAATAGACAATCACGAGTAAGCCGGAAAAATCACACTCGATTACCGTAACTGCAGATGTTACTGGGACCTAGACAGGAACGAGCTTGCCAGGCTAACCACAACATGGCTTATCGATGAATTCCAGCAAAATCTACACAGCAAGGAAGAATACAGACAAGCTCTTGAACACACCCTGGCCAGCTGCCCTGAACTGTCATCATACATGAAGAAATTTGCTCTTGTGCTTACCGGTGACCATCCAACCTGGAAGTACAATAAGAAACTTGTTTCAGAGGTAGTTATGACAAACCAAGCCATAGCACAACAGTATTTCTGTAGTAACAGAATGGTAATTTTTCAAGTGATAATTTTTAACTCCTGAATACAATATATGTCATTTTTTGTAAATTATGTTTTCACATACCAGGGCTCCACACTGTGAGTAAATCACTCACAAATGCATGCCAATTCCACAACTGGCAAGTAACAAACACAAAACACTCATTCTTTTTCTGCCATAAAAATATGAAGCATTTTGAAGTAATTTAAAGCAAAAGTGCTAACTGCCTGCAGACCTTTTTGGGAAAAAGGGTTAAGAAAATATCAAAATTATGCCCTATTTGGTATCTTTGTTGGGTTATATTACATAGTCCTAACACTTTTTCAGAACTGTAAAGATACACAATATGTAATGTTGTATCACCTCCTTGATGAGCTGTGCCCTTTAAATTTCTATCTTTATACAGCAGTGTTGCAGGGAGGGGACTTATCAAGTTGGCTTCATGCGACTGTGAGAACAGCAATGCAGTTTCTTGTCTTCAAACGCAGAAACTACGACAAAGCTACCCTATGTCAGTTGAGTGATGTATTGTTCCATCTCTCAAATCATCCTCAGATGGCAGACAGAACACAGAATTTCTTTACCCTTTTCAACGAGAAGAAAATTGAAATATTCCACTCTATTCTGAGAAGGTTTGTTAATTAAAAAACTGAACCCTTTAAAAATTAGTAGTGTTTGTCTAGAACATTATGACTATTATTCTATCTGGATTTTATTACTGTTTTTGCTTATCAAGGTTTCTAACTGTTGTTGTCCTTAAATGAAAAGGGCAACTTGTATGTCTACATAGTTTACCTATAGCAGTGGTGCAATCACAATGTAACTGCATTGAAACAAGCACTATCGCATATATATATATATATATTTTTTTTTTCAATTCAGTGTTTTTTATTTTAAAATGAAAAGTATAGAATGAGCTTACTTGTATTACAAAGCTTTACAAGGAATGCACAATGTGCTTAATCAATATCAGTTTTTGTTATGAAC
>JAOBYF010227323.1:0-10121 GCA_025403605.1 Parazoanthus darwini | reverse complement strand
CCAACTGTTAAACAAAGAATACTGTTATTGTTAATATGCATGACGGTGAAAACTTACAAGTAAAAACGATATTTTAATTGGTTGACTGATCGGTTGATTGTGTGATTGATTGTCTTGCTGGCTGATTGCTAGATTTATGATTGATCAATAGATCGGTTGATTGACAGATTGCCTGATTGATTGATAAATCGAATGATCAATCAATGGATTAATTTATCGGTTGAGTGATTTTATTGACTGCATGACTGACATAGAAACACCTTACCTCTTTTTTGTTCACTGAGTTGATCGCCTTCAGTACAATGTTGTAGTCTGTATTCACTGAAGGATAGACGTGATTGAAGTCGGGCTTGTCAGAATCTGGAAAATCTTTCGGACCGTAGGTTTGTGCTGGGGATCCATCTCCCCAGTCTAGCGATACCGTCACGTGGGATCCTTTGGATAAATTCCACTTTAAAGTTTTGGACGCCTCCGTCCCGGCAACAGAATGGATACTTAAATCTGAAACTGGATATAGAAATTGCTTTACTTGTATAATTTAAGTATTTCAGTTTTTTGGACGTTTGTGTGAGTTTCGTAGCTGTGCTTTTAACAAAAAATTCGCCCTTACGTATACATGCGTGCTTGGTTTTGTAGGCAGATTTCAGATGACAACATTGCTTAAACTTTAGACTTCTTAGCATGATATTTTTTTCAGAATATTGTATATTAAGATGTTTCTTGTATATTAAGCGCAAACTACGCATGGATAAAATGAAGTGTGCGTTACAAGTTATAGTAACTAACTACTTACCACTGTATTTCTTAGTCAAAAACGAATATCTAAACAAAAACCTAAACAAAAAATCAACAACTATTGGACGAGGTTGAGGAATCTCAATTCTGTCAGTGGCGAGCAATAGGGCATTTGCCTGATGGCGTCATCATAGGTCATAGAGCTAACTCGTTGTGCATCTCAGCAAACGAGTGTACAAAGCTGCTTTGTTTTAGGTTGAACGAACCGTGACAGTGATCTACTGCTAACAACGGTATTGTAACACTAACGAGCAGACGATCCATTTTCAGAAAGATCCGCTCTGACACTAAGGCAGTACAACATGCCTCTGGAACAAGCTACAATGACTAAGGAGCAACACAACCCTTTCAAATTTTGGGATACATTGCAAAGTCGTGTGTTAAAGAACAACCAAAATCTAGATATTTTTTGCTCTTACAAATTATTATTATCAATATTATTATTATTATCATTACTACTATTATTATTACTATCATAACAAAAATAATAGTTATTGTTATTATTATCGTTACTACCATTTTACCTTTACACAAGCGGTAACATTTCTGTTCCTCGGAGTTAGTGAAAGAAGATAGACACGATGAACCTCCTGAAGGGGTGGCTGGGTTTACGCAGCTCTTTGTCCTTTTCTGAATGGCCTCGTGGCTGCCACATTTGTTACATTCACCCCACGACGACCACAGACCATAACCAGCGTTTGCTGAGAGAATAAGAAACTTTTAAATCAAAAAAGGAGAAAGATTCCTATGGCACTGATACATTATTGCTTTTCTTTTGTAATTCCTTGCAGAAAAGCTCGTGTGCTCATTGGTTCACAACAAACAATGCTTTGATCGATAAAATTCAAGAACTGAAAAGACCCGTTTTACGCCATTTCTTTAAATCGCCGTGTGTTCTGAACCTACGCAACGAAACGCCCTAACTATCTGTGTACTATTACCTAACAATTTGACTAATATAACAAGTCGACTGCATCATGTTTAACACAACTTATAAATGTCATTTGACATGTACGAGTTCAATTCAAATAGTTAGAAGTCACAGTTGGTTACAGGTATTAGTTTGGTGGGCAGTCTCCATAATAAACAGAACTCCAAGATGCCAAAATCACTAAAGTATGCGTTAATTTATTCACAAGATCTAGTAAAGAAAGGCTTAAAAGAACTTGTGCGAATAATATGGACGTTACTAAAACGGGGAACGGTTAATATGAAGTTGGAGGTATGAGAACTTACAAATTCTTCAAAGGCTGGGGTTTTGAACAATTAAGAATATCAAGCTTCGCTGCAGATACTGCAATTATTGGCCGTTCCCCAAATCGTATTGTACGGTGGCCCATACGTGTCAATGCACGCACAAATTTGTAATGCACGCACAAATTTAGAAAAACACATGCACAAATTGAGAAAACGCGCACAAGTTCACGAAAAACACACACAAATATATAAAACACACACAAACTGACACATACACAAATTTGTGAAAAGGCACACACAAGTTCATATACGCACACACAAATTCATAAACGTTTGGACACAGCTTTTAACTTTTGTCCAAAATGCGGTATATCAAAGAAGGAAAGTGAAGGGCCATCTTCTGGTCAAAGCCGCCAAATGGACTCCACTCTACACCGATTACATTTCAAGAATATCGGAAGCGAAAGGAGGAGGAGAGAGCAAGCTGTTACAGATCTAGACCGAACAACAAGCTAGGGAAAAGGAAGCGTTCCAGCGAAACCAGTTTCTTCATGTCTTATTGGAGAGAAAGCTTGGACTCGGGTTCCGCATTCAGGACAAAAGTTAAAAGCTGTGTCCAAATTTGTACCGCACGATGAACAGAACATGTTCAAAATTGCGGGTTAGAAGGAAAAGGACTTGGTAAACAAGTCTTTATGTGAAGTTGTGAAGAAGCCTGGCGCATGTGTGCGTTTATGAATTTGTGTGTGCGTATATGAACTTGTGTGTGCCTTTTCACTAACTTGTGTATGTGTCAGTTTGTGTGTGTTTTATAAATTTGTGTGTGTTTTTCGTGAATTTGTGCGCGTTTTCTCAATTTGTGCATGTGTTCTTCTCAATTTGTGCGTGCACTACGAATTTGTGCGTGCATTGACACCTATGGGCTACCGTAGTATTGACCGTTCCCCGTTCCCCGCTCCATGTTTTAGTAACGTCCGAATAATATCTCTGTATCTAATATCACTGACTATAATTTGTGTTAGTTGTGGTGTAATCGACTTATTAGCCTTGTGGTTAGGTCAGTGTACACATATAGTTTAACTGACTGAGTTAAGTTCTTGCCATGACGTCATATCTACATAAAATCGAGTTAGAATCCAGTCATTATTTTTGGCCGTGATTGGGGCTGAAAAGCAAACATTTTTTCTTCTAAAAATCTTTGACCAAATTCTGGTTTTGATACTTTTCTCGGAACATACAACTTTTTTTTATACTTTATGTAGAACTGACCTAAAATATTTGTACCCAGCCAATTTCTCTTTCTCTTTAGCCCTAGTTTCTTGTTGTGGATTTGTTCACCCCATAGGTATAATCTAGTTACAAAAATCCCTCAACTATGAAAACACAATCATAGCCTAATTGTTTCGACTACTGAATATTTGCCAACTGGGGGAGTAAAGGAAAGGGTTTGGCAGCAAAGATTGTCACGTGTACCGTTTTTGAAGTTTTGTTGGTGTTTAAATAATGTTTTACTAACGTATCTTGCACGAATGAAATTCACTATTCATGTTTGTCATGACATTATCCATCCGCCATCTTGGATTTTAAATCGCAAAATAATGACGTCATAAACTGATTCGCACATATTTTTGATTGGCATAGAAATGGTTAACATACCTAGATTTATACATTTCAAGTCGCAAACTAAACAAAACGGCAAATAACCAAATTAGGAAAAACTACCGTTTAAAACGTGGTTACCATGATAGCTACTATCCGCCTCATGAATAAAATTAGCCATATCTCTGTCATCCCTCAAACAGTTGAGTTTTAGACTGGCTATCGTGAATAGCTTAAAAGTTGCAAATCTTTGAAATCGGCGCGGGCGGGTGCATTGCGTCAATTGGTTCCTTGCAAGCGGCGTTACGTTATGAGGTTACAGTTTTTGGATAAGAGTGCCTTTTGATTGAAGCCCGCTTTAATTTACGAGGTTCACTTTAAAGTGTTTGGCTATTCCACGAAACTCTGGTATTTGCAGAGGAAAATAAAAAAGCGGGAAAGGAGTTATTGCTCTAGCACATTTTTTTTCGTACCATCTGTTCATATATACAAAAAACCAAGTACACGAACTGGGTACAAAACGAAGTGATTTTGATAAGTTAGGTAAAAACCAGCTTGGCATTTACCGAAATAAGATCTAGAGGTCTCATTATGTTTTGCAACCAAGGTACTGTGCATTTCACAGCAGGTCAACCTTTTTTTAGACAACTAACTATATGAATAAGCAGGGTGGGGGAAGCAACGTTCCACACATTCTTTTAAATTGGATTCAAAACCAACCCTTTCTCCACAGGCAGAGGCAATCATTTTTGTCAGCGGTCTTCAACTTCATACCCAGGAACCGGAAAAACAGTCGAGCGACAGACATTTTGATCGAAAGATGATCTAGTAAGCCGTTACAAGTATAGATTTCGATCACACATAAAGACTAGCTGTTGCCTCCGGAATACCATATTGTTTACACGATCCGGACACGATTTGCTAACTAAAACTTAACGACTTGCCTAACATTTTCGAAAAAAGGCCTCTATCAGCTGTAACTGATGTAAGTCTATACACGCAGGGAAACAAAAAACGCAAGAATGACAGTTACTAGTGTCTTGAAATGGTTTGAAATCATTTTTATTGAAAGATGTATACATTACATAACACCCGGTGTTTAAATCTCCTCGAGTATTCTCTGTTGTTAAAATTAGTAACGATAGACCGTTTAAACTTCCAAAGAACAAGTGCAGTTTTGAATAACAACGAAATTATTTGAATTTGAACCATTATATTCTAAATTCTGTTGCATTAAAAAATATATAAGCAAACCATTTCGCTCTATGAACGAAACTCGCAGCCGCGCGGTAAATTTTACTTATGCACAATTCGAACGGTTTTGTGTTGACAGCCAGTGTTTTGATAGATACCGCATACCAGTTTGTTCGCCTGTGCATATATATAGAGAAAGGATATAATGTTGGGTCCAGGCCCCGTTTCTTAGAAAAGTGTTTGAAACACAATCATAATAAAAAAAACTTCCGATTAATGCACATGTTAAAACTAGTGGCGCTCTACAAATACGTTTTATCTTTGCGTACTCACCTTTTTGACAACTGTATCGAATGTCAAGTTTTTTGCCAGATGTACAGATAGTATTGCTTGGCAGTGAACCAGTTTCTGCACTTGATGGACAAGCCGCCTCTCCGTCGCACCACGACCGAACCTGAGCCAGGTTTTCTGTGTAGCCCGAACAGTTAGTACAGTAACTCTGAGGGGAAGCTGGGCCAAAGCATGCGTCGTGGATCACTATGACCAGTCCGGGGGGACATCCTACTGAACTGAAGCTATCCACTGAGTAAACTGTGTTTAAAATAAAAATAAACGTACAAGCAGCTTGATGAGCTAGATAAGTGCGCTTTCTGAAACGGACACAAACTACAAAACATGTATAGATGGTAACTACAGGAAACAGGACTCCAGAAACTACAGGAAGAAGGCGATACAACAAGATTAACAACAGAGCACTTCATGGTTAATGTTGTTGGGGCATGATGCGAATTTGAGGCAAGGATCTACAGCGAAGGAGTGAGAAAACAGAGATTTTTGACGATTTCTCCCGAACTTTACAATTTCGAATTGTATGCGTGTTAAGGAACAAAAGTAAATACTTCTCTTGGTATACGTGACTGACTTTGCGAAACGGGTTTGAAAAACATGCGCGAAATTAAAAAGGATACAGTTACCAATAATGCCTACATGTGTATTGGTGTGTGTATGTACTCGAAAGAGAGAAAGAAGAAGTTTTGTTTTCCTTTTAAAAGGCGTTCCCAGTGATTTTAATGAGGGGAACATCATTACCGGCGCCCCAGTAGTTTCAGGGAGGGTCCTTCCAACCTTAATAATTTAATGAAGGGTTAGAAACTCAAACAGGCAGGAAGAATGGTCACAGGCCAGTGTTGACGGCGGACGGAGGACTTCAACTTCGAAATCAAATCAAACGTTTTACCACGAACAGTTAAATAGTGTCTTAAATAAGGAGAGTTCGTATCCTCAAGGACAGTTAAACCAAGCCAGACTGTATCGCTGCATGCATACAAGAATCTCAACTGGTGACTCACTTGGCTGACAGGTATATGATAAATTGAGATGCTTGTGCGCAGACGGACAGAGATCTGGTGACGAGGAGGCAAGAATGTTTCCGGGTGAGCAACTGTTTCGCCCCTGACAGGTTGAGAGGACAAGCTCGTACGCCTCGGGGGGAGAGGGACAGTCACTTGGTGACTGCTGGCAAGTGCTTGAGTTGTGGTTACCATAAAACACTGATTTTATGTCGATGACGGTTTGCCACGTAGCTTGATTTCCATCAGTAGTAGGAGAGCACGTTATCGTAGAGTTTGATACATCGCAGAAAGTAGAGCTGGTTGCTGGAACAGAAGAGAACTTAATGTAAAGGAGAACAATTAGTTCATTCACGTACGAAACACCATTTCATGTTACTTGAATGGTAGGACAATTTTGATTAGCAATTATTAGCAAAACCTTATGATAAACCGTTAAAGAAAAGAAGGATAATATTATCGTTTTAGGTCAACTTAACGTCTCTTTCGATATAAGTAACACACTATAAGCAGAATTATCGGAAAAACAGCTGCTCATACTCGATAATTTTCTGGTGGTTTTGCAAACTGTAGAGTTGAAACTGATTCACTGTAAGAATCTCGTTCAGCATCTATGCCTTTTTTTGAAACGCACGCATTAATACCCGAAGGTTATTATCAAATGAAATTCCGAGTTTGAGAAGCCAAACAGAGCGCCGAAAATCATTATGCACCGGTTAGGTTTATGTTAAAGCAGTATATGTTTCTATTTCGAGTTTGAGAAGCCAATCAGGGCGCGCGAAAAGCATTACTTACCGGTTCGATATTTGCCATTACCGCAGGTGTTCGAGTTTGAGCAACCAATCAGGGCGCGCGAAAATTTATGTTCGCTTTTCGATATTTACTAAATAGGTATATTCACTTACTCAAACACTGCTGAAGAGGGCACGTGTTTTCCTCGGTGAGCGGTAAGCTTGGATTGCAGTGGGTACCTCCTTCTTTGTGGGGGGGATTGTAACATTCTCTGGTTCTTCGTCTGCCCACTTTCACCCCACAAGGTGTACAGGCACTCCACGTGGACCACAGAGACATCCCCCCTGGTTTTTTAGGCATATAGGAGATAAAACAAAAGATTAAACACTAAGATAAACGTGCAGCTTTTCTGAGTTTCAATACAAGATATCTTTTTTCCTATAACCTTTTTGTTTAAAGAATGTTTAACATTCATTGCTTTGCTGTACAAGTTACATATAACTATAAACCAACTCATTACCCTAACGTTATAAGCTCAAGACAGCAGCTTTAAATATAATAAAAGTGTAAACCCTCGTGAGTCTTTGAAGTAAGTTTGCCTTTGACGTAGCAGTAAATAAATAAATACAATTTCCTCTCATATTACAATTGTTGATTATACAACATGTTTAAATAGTCAATTTGTGGCGTAATAGACCAGATTCGTTATCCAAGTTACCGCTGACTACAATGACCACAGACTCATTTCTGCAGGGTGAACCTCAACTTGGTCTTGAATACACATAAATACCAACGAGAACGATTAGAAGTTCGAGCCTCCAACAATACAATTGACTGTAAATAACTCATATCTACATGGGTATTTATGAATATTCAAGAACAAGTCGAGGCTAACCCTGCAGAAATGAGTCTGTGGTCATTGTAGTCAGCGGTAACTGGGAATACAAAACTGGTCTATTTACGCAAGTTTGTGCCAACAGTGTAAAAATACAAGGACCGCCCGTTTAGTTTTTGGCCACTGGCTTATAGCATACAATTTAGAGAAAATATTAAACCTGTTCAATCAATGAAATATATTAAAGTTGCTACTTTGAGGCTGAGATATGGTCATATGAATGGATGCGCCCAAACTTACCGATTTGAAAAGTAAAGCTAATAAGCCTGTAAGTACTTGACTCTGAGCATAGAAGGTTCATTCCACGAACGTATTTTGAGCCTTCATGACTTAGCTCAGCGGTCATACTGTTGGGTTCGGCTGACGTTAGGTCCGTCAATGACTTTGAATTACTACGGCAACCCACTGTTGGGAGGCTCATTGTTTCGCAGGTTTTTCCAGTTGGAGGGCAGCCGAAGCAACTGTCGTGAAACACAACCCTGAGGGAATCGTCAGTGTCTTTTATCCGTGTTTTGTAGTTATTGGCGCACATTACCAGTTTGTGAACTAGGAAGAGTAAAATCAACGTTAGCGAAAACAATTATTGTATAGTTGTACTCTTTCAAAACCAGATGGTTGTACATGTATATCATAGACATTACAAGAGAAGATTTGTAAAAGTAACTATATGAATTTCTTAAATTGAAAACTAATCATGACTCATGAACTAACTAGCGTAACACTGGAAAAAGAATATAGCATGAAATTCAGTGTTCATGACTCACACGAAAAAACATCTTGCTTCCTTCTGTTATCAATTTTACCGTGCCACTGAAGTTTACAAAAGACAGCAAATATTGCTAAAGAAAGTTTTAAAAAAAAAAAAATATTTTTCAGTTTTGGCACCGCATTAGTTAACTGTGCAAAAGAATGAGGCAGCGCCAAAACCTCTACAGAACTAATTAAAAACATTAAATGTGCCCCTTGATGCGCAAACAATTTTGATACAATTAAAATGAAGCTCACTAACGAATTGTTGCAATAGAATTCTAGAAATACTGTGTCTTTGATGGTTTGTTCATCAACCATAATGTCGGTCGAAGTACAAAAATGGACAAGCTGAAATGTTCATAAGTTCAGTTGCAATGAAAAATTAATAACTCTTTTGAACTACCTTAAGGGTTGTTTTTGTATGTAGTTAAGTGTTAAGTTTCTTTATTCACCAGCTTGCTTTACAAAGGACTAACGCTCGAAATGTCGGCAGTACACCTGACGCGGCGATAAACACAAATCAACCCCTCTAATAATAATAATAATAATAATAATAATAATAATAATAAAGACTTTATTACAGCATTTCCACAAAACTAGTAGCTCTTCATCTCTAAATCCTAAACCAATCCTAAGCTAATCCTAAGCGTAAATCGTCATTTCCTTACACATGTCTGCATTGATTTGTTGCTTGTTGGCATACGACCGCAGCTCTACATCGGTTACGTCACTTTGGATGGTACCATGCAAACGCGCAAGACGTGTCGGGATAGTTTTGAGGCCTCCGCCGGGCCTCCTCTGGGATGGTCCTGTGAGGGCTGTGATGATCCCTGGGGATAGCCTCTCCTAAGGTGGTGACGTCCACATATATCCAGGTGTAAACATCAGTCGGGCAGAGATTGTTGGCCATAAACAAAAACAGTCAAAGTCCAAGTTCTGTACACTGGAAACACCAGAAGGGACCAGTCCCCGGCCCCACTCGGAAAAGCAGTCACTCGACAGTATTTAAAACTTCAATAAGAAGTCGCACACCCAGCAAGCAACAACAGGATTCGATGGTCAATGAGGTTGAATGCCTTCTCGCAGTCCAAAAGCACGACCGTCACCGCTGCGCCAGTCCCGTCAGTGGCCCGCGCTCATGTATGTACCATGGAAATGAGGACATGTGTTGTCGAAGACTTTTGGATGGCCCCCAATTTGTTAGAGTTAACTATCTTAAGAAGTGCAGGGCCCACATAATTGCTAACAACAAAGTCTTCTACCAGCTTTTCAAAGGCTGGAGTTAGCGAGGACAGGTCTGATGTGGTGTGGTGTCGATGTCAGCAAATTTCCATTGTTTTTGCTCGATGGACGAACTATACTAGGATGGAGCAAACTGGACTAGCAAGGAAGTCAGCATATTCTTTGGCACTCCGTCTGGGCACGAGGATTTTCTAGGATTCAGGGCCAGCAATGCCGAGCAGACATCTGTGACTCGAAGTTCAATGACCTCAGAATCGTCCTCGAAAAGAGAAGACTACCGAGTGGTCTGTAATCGTGCATCGACTCGAGAAGAGCAGTGTTAAGCGGACGGATTACTGACTTTTTTCCGATGCCATCGATGTGAAGGA
>JAOBYF010227212.1:0-10121 GCA_025403605.1 Parazoanthus darwini | reverse complement strand
TCTGTATGTAAGTACGTATGTATGTATGTATGTACGTATGTATGTATGTATGTATGTATGCATGCCTGTCTGTCTGTCTGTCTTTCTGTCTGTATGTGTGTGTATGTTTGTTTTTATGTACGTATGTATGTATGTATGTATGTACGTAATATGTATAAATATATTTATGTATGTGTTTGTGTATTATTTGATAATCTTACGCTGTCACGCTGTGATGTTTCGGTTTACTTAGTTTAAGGTTTTTGGTCGCAAGACCTTCCTCCAGTTTACCCAACCTGTTAAGTGAGGCATCACCCACCACCAGAAGGATGATGCAAATCCATCGCTGGCTATTCATCATCAGCCACAATCAGTTCTACAACAAGAGTTAATAAATTTATAAGTATTGGCTCCTTTAAATGCAATTGATGTATTTTGTTTTGAGACGGCTAACCGTTTGGAAAAACTTGTAGAAAACAGTCTTGAAAAATATTTACGTGGTCGATCTCGAAACGTAAAGTAAAAGTATGGCAAAACATAGGTAAAGATGGGAAGCGTTAAGGAAAAAACGCAGCTCAAACATGGCTAACGAACTTGTACTTAAATCATTCTTTCAATTCCTCTTCCACATCATCCTCCAGAATGTCACATGATCCAATGAAAAAAAATGTAAAATATTGCACGTTTGCACAGTATATCAATAGACTCCTCCGCAGACGTTGACATTTTTCATCCAAACAACATTTCAGAATAAGTACTTAAAGTTTCTAAGTTTTTAACCGATAAGACACTCAGAGTTTCTATTTCTCTCTATTTTGGTACAAAAATAAATCTATTGCGACCATTAGTTTGGTAAATTAAGGTAAAAAGAATTAAGTTTATGCTGTACAGTGCAATACAAATCTACCTATATATATATATATGGGTGGATATTTTTACAAGTCGTAATATTTTGGAAAACCCGAAGGACTGCTGTTTAGTTGAAACAGCAACGACTGTTTACGAAAGGTAAAAAAGGCCCAGGCCGTCGCCAGAGTGATTGATTCTACAAGTGCAGATTCTAAGCTTTAGTGTGATTGATCGAGCAACAATAAGCTTTTCACAATTTTACGGGTTCGAAAGTAAGCTGAACAACTTTTGATATAATTTAAAAATGTAATGATTTATCTTTTGTTAAAGTTTAACGTAATCGCTATTAAATGGCAAAAGTAAATCGCCCTTTCTGATTGGTTCTTGAACTGTCTGGATACCCCGTAATGCACATGGGCATTACTGGTTGTTTTTAATGATCCACGCGTGCACATAACTGGATGTGCAAACAAAAGAAGTTCCGCTTATACAGTTTTGTTAATGTTTTTGGGAAAAAAAATAAACATAAAATAAAATATTTCTTAACCACGAAAAAAAAAATCAGTATTGATGCACCAACTTTGCTCATCGCTCGGTCAATATAGCAAGTCCTAAATTTGATATTTGGTTAGTAAGTACTAATTATTACAGTTCTACGTAATCATAAGTTGAAAGGGGTAAGTTGAGCGTGCTAAACTAAACATTTTACTAGTAGAACATAAAGAAGGACATGCACACATATACCATAAATATTTATTTACCATACATTTTGCGTGAGGCTATCCAGAAAACGAATTTTGGCTTTTAGACTTGTTTTATTCTACAGATCAACGCCTGAGAATCCTCAATTATGGCGTTTATCTTGATGATCACCCATCTTGTTTTGAAATTAAATACTCTTGTTAAAACAATAATCAGTTCTTTTTTAAATAAAGCATTTTTGAAAATTATACTGAACATCTTTCGTTTGACGATCAACAAGTACTATGCAAGTGAAACCGACTCACGTCATTTACATATATATGCTGCAGTCAGTTCAATTAACCCGCTAAGGAAGCGATAAGAAAGAGGAGAATTAAAAAATAACAAAAAAAATATTTACAGTTCTATGCTACAAAATTAATTAATGGCCTGTATACTGCTGTTTTTGAAGACAAAGAGATTTTTGATAATACAGCATTAATCGATGACCGGTCTTCGGGTAATAATTTGGTGAAATGATATCGAATGAGAATTTGGCATAGAAGATAAACTTAGAAAGCAAAACACTTGCAGATCAAGTTTTAAGTTTTCATTTTAGAACCTTATATAACAAGAAAGGTAAAAAAAAACTCGGTTAAGTTTGTACGTAGAATTGATTTACTTCAGAAACTAACGTCCACAACTTCATCGTTAATTTATTCACTATACAACCAATAAAAACGTATATGATTGGATCCTATCTTCCCTCGAGAAACATTGAACATATTTAGTCTACATATCTCTTTAGTTGAATATCGGGCCAGTGTTTACTTTGCTGTTTGAAATGCCTTGCAAATATAGTATTAAAACCGGATACATTTTGTCAAGATTTGTTGTTCTTGCCGACGCTTTAATTTGTCAGCCAATATGGTCTGAGTTTTTCTTGAATTGTTGTTTCTTCACTTAATGCATCTACTATTCCCAGAAGTTACTAGAAAGATTAGATACTTGATGTAGACAGTTTGGCTTTCAAGACTACTGAGTCATGCGCAAATAGATCTCAGTAACACTTCAGTTAGTAACGATTATTCAATCCAAACAAAAGTAGTTTGAAATATTTTTCAGCTTAACTTTCCAATAAATATTGACCATATGAAACGGTCAGTTATTGTTCTAAGTCCACTAAAGGCTTTTCTCAATATTCTTTGAGCATTTACGCAAATGTTTCTTTAGAGGTTCCACTGTCTGAATCCTTGGAAAACTCAACAAACAGATCATGTTTCGTTTTTTCCGGAAGTAAACTCTAATACTTAGCTTTCGACTACTTGAAGCACTGCGGCAGAAGTTGAAACTCTTGCTAGATCGAACATCAATGTTTGAACTTCAAACGCTGCCGCTGGCTTACCAAAGACGCATAAAAGCAGCTGAGCAATGATTTTACAGTTTGTTCTAACAAGAAACTAATTTCTACTGACAACTGTAGAGGTATACCGTACCTTGATTGTAGCTTGTTCGTGCAGGAAAATGAAAGTCGAGCAATTTCGTTTCGTTAGCGAAACTTCTATATTGATTATAAAGACAAACTTCAGACTGAAAAGTTTTCTAATACATTTCCCGCCCGTTGAGACTACGGGGTGATTGTATATAAACAACAAGCAATTTAACAGCAAACAGGTGATTTCTAGATTGAAATAGCTCTGAAGTGTAATTATTGCTGAAAACGATATTAGTTAATGAACATTATAGGATCAAAACAGAAAAGCAAGAAGTTCATATACTTGAATTAAAAACCAGTGAAAAAACACATTTGCGCTTTTATCAAAATATTTTGTAACTGGTAGATTATATTTTTTAAATTGACGTAAAATTCATTGCGCTTTATGTGTGGGTCTTTGTTTTAAACTCGAGATCATCTAGATCAGCTGGAGCACCTATACTGAACCCAAGCATAGTCGGCATGCGTATTCATACTGGAAGGAATCGATCAGCTTGACTAAATATTTTCGGCACGGTAACAACAGTAACAATTAAGGCTTTTATCTGTACTTCCATGCAGGTTACAGCTTACATATTCTTATAAGAGTGAAGTGAATAAAAACATACATGGATTGATACCTGCTTCCGGAATAACTAAAAGGCTATTGTGATCAGGAAAGCAGTTGCTAAAGAGTTGAAGTTATATGGAGAACGGAGGTCAAGAAACATTTTACAGAAACACGGAAAAACTCAAATATATACACATATATCAACAAAAAATGATAGACAACTACTGTGGAAAAAAGAAGACTATTTCATTTAGTAAGACGAACAAAGAAAAGCGGACGCTGTGAGTCGCATCAGTTCATTGGTTACTAATCTTTAGGCCGAAGTAGATTCTGCTCATAAAATGATTTACTCTACCTGCCGGCAGGTAGAAGATGCTTATCCAGCTATTATTTACCCTCTGGTACATTTCTATTCTCCTTGCATTGTGCGTGATCAGTGAAAGTTTTCCTTCACTAGCACTGTTTTACCGGATAAGTTCGAATTTCTTTAACCACTTTAATGAGATGGTGCATCAAATACAATTTCAGCTTTCTGAACACAACCCTGGCAACGCATTGGGTTTCTGCTAAAGATCAGAACACATTCAGATTTATTTCTTATTGTACTTTGCAGTTTTTTTTATTACACTTTCATTTCTGCTCGTATAAATATGTTTTACCGCTGCCGGCGTCCGCCCACTGCCTGAACAAAGGTATTCTGCCAGTCTTCTTAATGAAAAGAGCAGCAGATCGAGCTGTCCTTATAGTGGTCTTTAATGTTCATACAATTATTGAAGTTTTCAATTTCGAATTTGACTTTTCTGCAATTAATCCCGATAAGTAAATGAAAAAGACATCATTAAAAAACTTTGATCCAACCTTGTAATTCTTCCAAACTTAAAATTTTGAAGTATCCTAAGCGTATGCAAAATATTGCCTAAGCTTGTAGTTGCATCAATTAAAATTTTTAGCTACCTACAGCACATGAAGAGGTTTAAGATTTAAGCAACACGTCGTGGTTACGTCAACGACCGCCTCCAACTATACGCGTTATTTATATAACCCCTTTGTATTTAGATAGGCTGGCAACATATAACGATTTTTTTAGGAACTCATGATATTGTGAGATGAGTAAGTATAAAAAGAAATATTTGCTATGCAAAACACCTGAAGAGTTGTCGTGGTCGCATGCTTTGAATCATCCCCATTTATAATAGTCTAAAAACCAGTAATAAGAATGTTAATACCAAAACCATGTAATATTGATAGTAAAATTAATAATAATAATAATAATAATAATAAAATAATAGTAACAATAATAGCATAAAGCACCATGTCGAAAGTCACAAAGAAAGTAAGATCGAAATCTCATTTCCAG
Source organism: Parazoanthus darwini (assembly GCA_025403605.1). Lineage (NCBI taxonomy): Eukaryota > Metazoa > Cnidaria > Anthozoa > Zoantharia > Parazoanthidae > Parazoanthus > Parazoanthus darwini. The sequence goes on along the minus strand of JAOBYF010227212.1, from coordinate 5,210 downwards.
ATTTAACTAGCTGGAACTATAGCTAGTAAGCGAATCGCTTAGCGAAAGCACTGTTACATGTTTTGTTAATATGTCTTAAACATGTATAACCTGACTGTGTAAAAATAAGAAAAAATAAAAATATAAAAAAAGCTATTTTAATTACGAAAATTTTAGGCCTACTTGTAAGACGCAGAGCGTAAGAAACTATAGCGTCGACATCTCATGTTTGCTGTACTTTTATGAAAAAATGGAACTCTTCAGCTCAACACAAACAGTTCTATTAGCACTTCAACACGATTTAATTTCCATCAGAAATTTCAAAAAGCTTTTGAGCCTAAAGACAAAGTAATCCAGCTGTTCTTCTTGACCTATCTAATGTTTAAAAAATCGATTTAAAGTTGGCTTTGGGCCAGAATGTGCCTGAACGTTTATGCTTTTATGGTATGATGATTGTGTGCTTAATTCTGAACGACAATTTGATTGTTTTGGTCAAACTTGTTGTGCATGCATAAAACAATCACTACGGTGTTCTAAAGAAGCTAAAAACTGTCTTTTTACAAAGCTTTATGACAAAATGGTCGTTGCACATAAATCCGGTTTGTTTTTGCTTTTTGGGACAAAATTCCTACCTTATACGCATTTTAACCAAAATCTAAACTTTGAGAGAATAACTGAATGTTTTTCTTTATCTGTAGTTCATTTCTAGTCTTGAGTTTTGAAATGAATGCAAAAAAGCACTCACTTCGTCTGATGCTTATAAAAAAACAAAACTTATTATTCAGCTTGAACTGAAGTAGCCTTGTTGTTTTGTTGAAGTTTCATTGGGAAAAAAAAATTGATTTTTAAGATGGTATTGTGGTGCTAAATGTAAGGTATACTTTGATGTTTGATTTGACCGACGGTTGTGTTTTAGGTATTTTGCTTCACCTCGCTCTGATCTCTTCATTACTTCCATTTTCTTTCATGTTCTTGTTGTTCTTCTTAGTCTTCGTTTTCTTCTTATTTTCTCGTTCTTGTTTTTATCAGTGTTCTCCTACTTCTTAACTTTTCACTTTGACATCTTCTTCATGCGTTTCTTATTCTTCGCTCCTCGATTTTTTGCTTTGTCTTCTCTTCATAATCGTCTCATCTTAGTTTTAGTCGTCTTCTCTTTTTTTTTTGTCCTTCTTCTTCTTCTTCTTCTTCTTTTTCTCCCTATTCTTCTTCTTTTTCTTCTTTCTATTCTTCATCTTCATCTTCTTCTTCTTTCTATTCTTCATCTTCTTCATCATCTTCTTCTTCTTCTTCTTCTTCTTCTTCTTCTTTTTCTTCTTCTTCTTCCCCTATTTCGTCTTCATCCTCTTTACCGTTTCTTTTTTTAACTTTTTATTGTTTGTGTACTTTCAAAACATTTTGACATACGTTACAAACAGAAGAAACGTACCTTTTGTGTGTTTAAATACAAAATACAGCCCAGTTGGAATAATACTCTCGCTCTGTTTGTGCTTTAAATTAAGTGTTTCCCTGTACTTCCCTGTTCGTCTCTCTGTCGGGGAATTATGGATATTGAAAATCTGCGAGCAAACACTTCCTAAAAACTATTTAAAAGAAAAACAAACCTTACTAAGAGTTGCTTAATCAATACGTTGTTATTATCTTTTTAATTGCATTTTTAGAACGTGGGAAACTGACTATGAAGTGTTTGGGTAAAATTTGACTGATCAAACTCAATAACAAAATTAAAAACATCATTTTGGCAAACGTAAAGTGCTTTGTAACATTAAAATACTTTAAACGGTGTAAGTAAATTAAGTGGTTGAAATCAAACGGCGTTAAAAGGTATTAGTTCAATAGCTATAGCTTTGTAGCCTGCTAAAAGCACCTGTTTTCCTGGCTTAATATTCATTATATTTAAGGGAGTGATTTTAGAAAAGCCCATGAAGACACTTGAGACAAAAGAAATCCAAATGTATTCTTAAATAAATGAATAATCTTATATATGTATATATATATGTAGATATATGTATGTATATATATTTTTTATCAATCTCTCATCTTTGAAGGTAAACGTTTACATTCAGTGCTAAAAACTATTGCTTTAAAAAAGTATTTTAAAAACTTTTCAAATCATATTCCTCTAAATTTAGGGAAGGACCATTTGATATTGCAGGCAGGAGGTTCAAGAATGATTTTTATACACATTTTTTTCGGCTATGCATATGTTTTGGCTGAAATTTGTTTCAACTTCCATCTTTGTTTTATTAAATCCTGAAAACTTCGAGGTGTGCAAACATTATACTTTCATCTTGTTTGATCGTGCAACTTTGCTATTTTTCTCACTTACCTTCCCATCCGCATGAAATAAATTATTAGTCTCTACTTCAAAATATATAACAACTAAGTTTAATAGTCAAGTTACCTAAATTAACCTATGCTGTTTTCATAACACAGTTTTACATTTTTGGCCGTTTTAGGCAAGAATTTCCTAATAACACTCGACCTGATCGCTTTTTGGACGTAGTCTCAACTTTGAATCCCGATAACACGCTGGAAGCGAGGTTGACTATGCACAGACATGACAGAAGGTGACAACTGCGTAAAAAATAGCAAGAAACAAACGCTTGGCACACTGACCATCAAAATTGTAATTTTTATTGCAAAAGTAAGTAACCTGTATAACATTTCTCTGTATTTGGAGAAATAAGACTGTATTTGGGCCAATCAGTCGGTATTTGGGGAGTGGTCTCTATTTGAGCAAATTGGTCTGTATTTGGGCAAATTGGTCCGCATTTGAGCAAATGAGTCTTTATTGGGGCAGCTCAATCTGCTTTAGGGCCTGTGAATGTGTTTTGGAGCCGTACGAGTCTGTTTTGTGACGAAATGAGTTTGTAATTGGGTCAATTAGTTCGTATTTGGCCAGTGGTCTCCATTTGGGCAAATTGGTCTGTATTTGGACAAAACGGTCTGTATTTGCGCAAATCGGTCTGTATTTGAGCAAACGAGTCTCTTCCAAGGCAGCTCAAACTGCTTTAGAGGCTATGAATGGGTTTGAATGATTTTTTGGGCCGTACGAGTCTGTATTTGGGCTAATTAGTCGGTATTTGGGGAGTGGTCTCTATTTGGGCAAATTGGTCTGTATTTGGGCAATATGGTCTGTATCTACGGCGATCGGTCTGCATTTGAGCAAATGAGTCTTTATTAGGGCAGCTCAATGTGCTTTAGGGCCACGATGCTGCTTCAAAAATGAGTCAGTATTTGGAAAAATGAGTCCGTGTTTGGGTCAATTAGTCCGTATTTGGCCAGTGGTCTCTATTTGGGCAAATTGGTCTGTATTCTGGCAAAACGGTCTGTATCTGCGTAAATCGGTCTGTATTTGAGCAAATGAGTCTCTTCAAAGAAAGCTCAAACTGCTTTGGAGCCTATGAATCGGTTTTGGGGTCGTATGAGTGTGATTTATGGACGAATGAGTCTGTATTTGGGTCAAAAATGGCCTCTACCTACCCCTCCTTCCCAGGAGAAAAGCGCGTTTTTGACCGATTTTTGGCCGCAAGTTGCTTGGCAACCGCCATTGTGAGGTCACCGAAACCGACCTAGAATCATTGAACCAACCCAGCAGCTTCATATAAGTGACTAAGCGTGAGCATTGAAGTTGCTGCTGGAGCGCCGGGCCACCATAACTAAGTGGACAAAAACGGTCTTTTCTCATGTTTCAATCAGGAGAAAACCGTTGGTTGAATGTCATCAAAAAGGAAGACAAAATTAATAAATGCTTTATCTTTATTTGTGCAACGATAATATACTGCGGCAAGGGACGACCATAACCGATATTTTTACCTTTTTTAAACAGTTACTTCGGGGGAAACTGAATTGCTGGGTGTTCTCAAATCTTACAAGAAGTTAAGGCGCAAAACTCCTTTTTATTTTACCAATTTTACTAGCTTCTAAACTATATCTTAACCGTGGCACCCTAAGTATGTAATGGCCATTTTTGTAGTATTAAATAGCGAGTTTACTTACGATTAGTTTCACAGCTTTACATTTAAGAAAACTAGCTTGGTCCATTCTACACTTAAAACAAAGCGGTTCCGGTCAGTTTTGAGGTACATGGATTTCTTAGCAATATCGAAAAAGCATTTAAGTTTCATATAAACTTTAGATTTTTTGTCAACGACTAAGATAAGTTCCTGCCCTCGGTGAAGCTACCAAATATGTCTATCGATCCATCTGCGGAACTGGCTGATACGAGCGAAAACAATGAACCGTTCCTTGGTGGAGCAGCGAGGCGATCCCCAACTGGCTGCACCTTCTAGAACCCATCTCCCATCCCGTCTGCGGCACGCATAGGAGCCACCACTATCACCATGACAAGCGACTTTAGGAGAGCCCTCTTCACCGCCACAGACCATTTGCGGTGTGATATCAAAGCGATACCCCCGTGGAGACGCTTTCAGTTTCCGTTGGCAAACTGAAGTTTTCACAACTGGTAGAAGAGCTTGTTGCAGAATATGGTGAGCGTTTCCGGGATGGCTTATTTTGCCCCAACCTGGAAAAGAAATACATGTATAAGAAACTTTATTAGATTTATTTTAGAACTAGTTCTAAGTTAATAAACCCATTTCAATTTATAAAAATTTAACGCGAATGTCGTTTTTCAAGATCATGTCTAATTTTGATTTTTATTGAGTTGCTGATCTGTTGAGGGACAGTCCCAAACAATAAGTCTCCTTTTTAAAACTCTTTTACCTTTTGTGATATGTTGTTATATATAAAAAATTGCCAGCCACAGCTGAAAAAAAAATTCAAAAATCATAGGAAGAAGGTGTCTAACTTGCGAAAGAACATACTTGTGTTTCGTAACGCATTTGCAACTAAAATCGACATTTACTTACGTTTCATACGATGTGGAATGCTTTGAAAGTTAATTAAATATGTTTTAGTAGTCCGTTATTTAAATTTAAACACATGTGCTCTTTAAAGTACCTGTTGCATATTAAAAGGTACTTCACCAGACGTCTTCTTAGGAATTTCAAGGATTTGCTTAAAATATTGACTAATCAACTAGCTCGAGAAGGATGTGTTAATTGAAGGTCCCCATAAATAGCAAGCCTGGCGTGAGTTCGTTTGAGGAATGAAGGAATGATCACAAGCGATTTGAGACGGATCAGGATTGGAGTCGTTTTGGAAATTAGTATAAAAGCTTTAGGGTGACGTCACTGTTAACCCTTAAACGTTTGGGCCTTTTTGAGAAC
>JAOBYF010227101.1:0-10122 GCA_025403605.1 Parazoanthus darwini | reverse complement strand
AGATTTTTCCTTTCGAACGATTATACATTGAAGTTTTCGTTTAAACGGTAACAATCAATTTCACGAAAATAATGCTCAAACAAACAAGAGATTCCAACATTACTGCATATGTATTGGTTGTCACATCTAATCCACTGTGTAGAATAATCTGAAAAGAAGAACATCTTACGAACAATTTGATGCTGAAGTTGCCAAAAATATATTGGTTCTTCTTTCATTCAGATACAAAGCAGCTCAGCGGTGTTATTGGGCAATGCATTATAGAGTACAATAATATTGGGAACAGGCTTTGATCTTATGCATGAACATTACTCAGTGAAACAACCGCGAAATACTGAAGAAAAATAATAAGTTCCTTTTTGTGAGCATCTGAAACGTTCTGCTTCGGCCCGACAAATAGAGCTTACTATCTTGACAACTTTGTATAATGATAAAAGTTTGAATGGTTTATAGTTCATACCACCATTAAGCACTTCTACAAACCAGAGAAAACAACACAGGTGTAAATTTTCGTCTTTCAAAAAATAATTTAAGCCCGGCGCATGCTCAGTTGCACCGTTTACAACAAACATGCATCCTTAGTCTCCAAGAACAATAAATTAGACCGAAATTCGCCAACAAGTTTAGGTTCAAGGTCAGTTTCAGAATCGCAAACTCTTATTTTCAAAACACAGCCACAATTCTCTGGTTCTAATACGAAATCGATTACCCTCTACCAACAATATTCTTGCGACATATACCTGTACTTTGAATCAGTACTTAGTTTGACACAGGCTTGTAGCTAACCTCTTGTGCTCAGGATACGTTAAATTGTTAGAAGAACAACTGAGTGTCAAAACCCAAATGCCAGTGTTAAATGGTTCCGAAGTATATATACACACAAGACAAAGTATATAATTGGTTTACCAAAGTGCAACTCCTAACTATTCGGCAGGCTTTTGTTAACTTTCAGTTCGATGGAAACGAAAAAGGATAATTTATCGCCTGTTTTGAAAACAAAGATTCGTTTAAGTCAGTGAACACTCTTTAATTGGACAAGGATCAGGAAATGCGTTTTCCTTTGAATGAGCTAGAATACAGCTAATTGTTTGTTTATACAGTAAAAGTTATAACCTCTTACTATACATTAATTTAAAAATTCAAAATCTTAGAATATTTAATGTTGTTGTTTCAAACAACGTTTCAGCTATATCATTTCAAAAGCAAAACTTTTTAATCTTTAGGGCTGCAGTTTGTTTCGACAAGATGTAGTTACAGAGTATTAAACTGAAACACGATAAACTGCTTAGGTTTTTCGTTTTCCTGTCTCTAAGTTGGATTTTCGTATAGATTCAACTATTATCATATATGTGTTTGAATAAAGAATCAGAAACAGGTAGGTTTTTATATTGTTCTTTAGATTACTGACAAACTTGCATTTTTTAAACATTGCCCAGTTAAATATCAAGAATACAAACTTTTATTCTTAGTTTAAAAATTAAAATTTTGATTTCAAAAATACATCGACTTCAAAAATAAAACTTTGTTTTCATAAACGGCAAGAACAGAACACTAAAATTAAGAAGAAAGAAATACAGCGACCATGACTTTACATCTTTCCATTTCTGTTGAGCAGTGTATAAGCAAATTAAAAAGTTACTACAAAATCCAACAAAACTAGTCAGTTAATTTTAAAAGAGTAATAATTTCAGTGCTTTTTAAGTGACGTTTCATTGCTTTTTTTTGAAAATACAATGAACAATTAAAAATCATGCACTGCTATTGGTTTAGCTGTAGAAGCTGAGGGATACATCACCCACCGTGTTGAAAACAGAAAATTCCGCGTAGGAGTTCTGTCCGGGAGACAATTTTCCTAAGGTCTTGAACAAAGTTGATGACCGAGAGGAGAGCAAAGTTTGTCTTTACAAAACTCATCCGCTATTCATCAAGATATGAATGAAGTGACATCATATGACAAAAGAGGTTTTGAAAACGGGAATAGACTGCCTTCCTCTTCCAAAAACAGGAAGCATTTTCGTTGGTGTGCTCAACTCATCACCGTATGTCACAAATGCTGGGAAAAATACCGGAACTCGAAAGGTAATCCACACCCTATCTGAAACTCAACTGAAATTAGGAATATTAGCAAAAGACAGGAGGAACGTAAGACCACTTGAGGCAAACTGTGTCGAACGTCTACATAAAAACAACATGGAAAGCCATTCATGGAAGCTGAAGACACCTAAGTATTCGCAAATCACCCAACAATAAAGCGGACTTAAATTTCGCCTGACTAACCTTTAAATTCTTAAGCAACCAAGCCGTCTAGAACCATAACCACAACTTAGAAATACCATCAGTCTTCTTTGTAAACTGCAGAAAGCTGCTCGAAGATTTAACCCATCTTATTCTCAAAACAACTAGCTGTCAAAGCTAGTGTGTAAACTTGTCCATCTGACTTCAGCAGCAGATACGCAGTGACGTGAAGCAAGTAAAATTACCAGGGTGCACTTTCGCGAAGCATCCAGCTGCGTTTTATTCCAGCTGGTTTTGGTTCAGCTTAAATTAACTTGAGAAACGATGGATCAACAACGTGTAATATTCGGACATGATTTTCACTGTACCAAGTCTTTGTCGTACGAGTTTTCTAGTCTCGTTCTACTTTCATTGTATATTTAGAGTTCGGTTGTTAGTTTGTCATTCAAGAGGCTCGCTATGACAAATCCCCTCCCACAACTAAATATTATCTCCGCTCTATTTTTAGTTTTAAGGTTAAAACTTGCCGTTCATAAAGTTTGTTTCAACAGCTTTACACTCAGCCAGTAGCAATTTTAACGAATCAGAACGCAAATGTTTAGTTACAAACCTGTCATAAAGGACATAAGCCCGCGAAGTTCTTTCTTGGAGTACTCTTTAACTTTAAAACTCAGTAGAACTTTGGACCGCCCTCTGCAGCATAAGCGTTGAGGATTTTTGTGTGTGAGGATCACGTGCTGTGATTTCACCAATAGAGTTAAGTTAGAATGAGACTAACTATGAGTGCATAAAATAGAAAGCTTGAGTTTTTAGAGATTTTTTAAGTTAAGTCACAAGAACTATTTTAAAAAACAGAGGTTCGACCTGCGCGCTTGTCATCCACTGACTAAAGTACGTACGTGCACCTCTCGAGCGATCCCAACAATATTAACCGCACGCAGAAAGCGTCCGAACAATATTTTAGTGAAAACGTGAAACATAATTATACACTATCGCGACCCAGTGAGACCCCTTTTCATAGGAAAAACGCCATTAACGTATATATGCCGGTTGACCTCCACTGAATGTATCAGCCATTTCAGTTATTCATGTTAAAACCATGAAAGCAGTTCGGAAGTTAATTAATAAGTCAAGCTTGAGCGAGGAGCGAATCCATATCAATATTATTCTGTAAAAAAAGTATTTTAGTAAAACTAAACGATCTAAGTCATCTTCACAGATAGCACCATGAGGATAACATTGGTTTTTCTGAAACATTTTAACTCGAGGCCCACAAAACTTTTACTGATCTGTTTACTTTAAAGCGAATAGCAGGCACACATTTGTCTGCACAGGCAAAAGGTAACTTGTGTCCAGAGCTAGAAATTCCTACATCGTTGCAGGACACTTCATTAGGCTGAAATATAGCAATTTTGTGCTAAGCTCAAGAATTGTGGCTTCATTCAAAATTACTTGATTCTTATTATAAAAGGGAAAGCGTCAAGAAGACAAAAAAATGATTATAGGCCACTATCGTTTCACTGTGAAAGAGCTCTATAACAACAAAAAATAATAATTTAGCTGAATCTTAGCTGAATCACCTGCTCTTCTACCGGCTGCACTTCGGCTTAGTTTGTCATCTGTCTGCAGTATGTGAAACAAAACTGAATAGACGAAAGGATTTGTTGAGACCTATTTCTCACCAAGAGATGTATAATTTACTGTCGAAACAATTTTCAGGTGATTAGACTGGAGTGTCACATGTATATACATGCACATGTAATGTCGAACAGCATTGTTGGATTCCTTGAAATGACAACTAAAGATGTTTGGCATTACGCGGCGGCTTTCCGAAAATAAATAACTTTATTAAATTGGATCCGATTTGGCGTCAACTGCAATTACTTGACAAAAATACAGTCAGTTCAAGTAAAATATCCTTCCGGCTATTTTTTTAAATCCATTGTGTTAAGGGCAAAATGAAAGTAACCAGCATAAAATATATATGAAAGGAAAAAAGCTTTTTTTCTTTCTGTAATTTCCGATTTTACCGGGTCTGTCATTTTGTAATTAAACAATAAAAAGTAAATAAAAACCATTGATAAATTGGATTTTTCAATTTGATCATTTTTATGTTTTTGCTGTTTCTTCAGTATTTTCAATAACTCTTGAAAAAAAACTTAGTGGGTTCAAATCGAGCAAACTACTTTATAGGTTTCTTCACCTCTCAGTGACAGTCTCCCGACACAGGTAACCTTTTAAGAAAATAGAGGTACCCGGATAGTACTAAAACAAACTGTACCCCGTTCATGCATGTCATCAGTATATATCAACAAATCATAGGTACTTATAGAAAGTGTTCGTGAAATTTTTAACCACAACAATTCTGAATTTTTCCTTGTGCCTCTGCCTTGAGCTAACTTCTACATCGATATTTAATAATATAATTCAAGATAATTTTAGTTCGTTAAGCACCAAAACCTAAATTGAATGGGTTCGAGTTTTAAGCAAGAAAACGGCATTGTTTTTATTGCAGTAGTACCGGGCAGAGAACGCTGAAAGGTCAGATTTGCACTATGAAATTCAACCCTTTCATTCACTCCAAAGTTTATCAGTATCTATATTTTCCTTAGAATTGTCAATGCAAAACAAGCTGATTGGTTTCAAGAATAAGAAAATTGATTTTCCACCATAAAAATTAGGAAAACCTTACGTTTTTGATCAGCGGAATATATTTCATGGGAACATATATGGCTATTTTATATCTGACAAGCATTTTCGTTTCTTAAAATTATTTGTAGTAAATAGACTGTCGTTTATAAAGAAAAATACAAAAGTCCGAAGATTACCCAGTCGTATATTTTCAAAGTTCTAGTCTATTTTTTTCTAAGCACATAGAACACCCCGTTAAGGATAAGTCATGCACTAGGCACATGTATTTCCTACCTCACTCAGTGTTTTCTCAGTTACTCGATTCTCAAGCCTGTGTAAGTGACTTCTGCTGGAGAACTTAACTTATGGTAGACCAACGGCTTTATCAACACTAACATTAACGATAAAAGGTCACCCTTGCAACCCATTTTATCATTTCTTTTGTGTGTTATGGTGCCTTAATTCAGAAAACATACGAGAAAAAAAATCAATTAACTTATGAAGGGTTGTTTTGTTTCCAATGTAGGTGTTGTTCACCCCATCTACTTTGCGATCTGTAAACAAATGTTATCACACTTCCTTCTTAAATTAATGTTCAATATTAAAATTGATTAAAATTTAAATGGAGATCGAGTGCCTATGCAAAGTCGAGATGCGAAATAGCAGATATCACTGTCAGCAAACTTGGAACGTGATGAGTAGCAGATGGTTTCTTAACTTTGTTGTCCACAGTTTTGTCAGGCCATGTTTTGTGATGAATGTACAAGATAGCTTGTTGGTTTCGAAAGATTGAAACATATAAGAAAATAAAATCATCAACAAATCTTTAAATAAGTGTTCAGCCAGACAAAAACGTGTTAAAGACATTAATTGAATCCTTTCAGCCCAAGCCTAATTTATCAATATCTATCTTCTTCTTACAATACCAAGAAAAACCAAGTTATTTTCTTAAAAGAATTAAGAAGCTGATCATATGCAGAAATCTCTCCAAGATGAATTAAATATTTCTCTCAACTTGTTTAGAATTTAAGAACAAAATGGAGTCAGGTTGAGAGAGTTTCGCAACACATCATATGTCGTGTTTTGGGCTGAAAGGGTTAAACCAAACGAAATTAAGACTGAAATGGCGAAAGTAACAGCCGTCAATCGGTCTTGATTTTAAACGAATGTATAAAGCAGCGTGTTAGTTTTCAGAAAACTTGGAAACAGTTAAGGTAACAAATCATTTCAAAACAGGTAAAAGGAAGCAAAATCTCATTTCTAGAGAAACACTGAACCAAATGAAATTAAACCAACAATAGATTCAGTCAAAACGAGCGGTACAACTATATACCAGAAGTTACCAATACTAATGGAAGTGCTACAAGTTCCATAACTATAAAGTCCAAAAAGTAACAAGCAAGATGTTTTCATCAGTAAATTGTGGAAAACAGGTCATTCCACTCGGTTCAAACAGAGACTGGCTCTTTATCTCACGACTCAATTAAACGCACAAATATGTACTAAACAGCTAGGCCACTCGTATTCGGCTTTTACTCTTCTCAGAGTAAAAGCGAGTAGTGCTAGAACGAAAGAACAGAAAACTCTCAATTTATAGAGAAAAATCACTCGATTGAATTTATGGTACTTGACTAACCGTGAACAAAACAAAAGGCAAAAGAAGTTTCAAAAGGATGCAAAATGATTGACAAATAAAAGACCAATCATTCTTGCTAAATATGGAAACGAAAAATTATTCCAATGGACAAAGCAGGTGATTATGTTCTATTTACCCAAAAACCCGTGCGCGCTTATGTAACAGGAACTCGTAACCAGCCCGACCGAGCAAGTCCCCGGACAAAGAACCGAAAAAACCGAAGAAGGAAAAGTTTCTCAAAGCAAGCAGCTGTAGGGAACAGCTATAGGTTTCGCTGCCGAACGAAGTGAGGCAGCAATGAACGAAAGAAATTAAAATAAACGGTTCATGGCTAAGAAAATTCAAGTATTCTACACGCTTTTACCTTGCAAACTACATTTGCTTAAAATTTTAGCAAATTTCAAATATTTACTTCAGTCAAAACAACTAAACAGGAAGAATTTTGTTAGTTACGTGACTTACGGTGTAAAAAACCATAGCCAAAAAGGAAGCAATATCACCGACAAATAAGAGACAAATCTTTTTTGCTCAACCCGTGCACGCGTGCATGTAACAAGAACTCGTAACCAGTCCCGACTCGAGTGAGTCCCGGGACAAAGATCCGGAAAAACCAAGCAGCTGATTCTTGGTTCTAACAAGTAAAACAAGTCAACAAACACGCCGAAATCTGGGTATCACGTGACCAAGCCCAACCAGTATCTTTCATTGGGAAAAGGGGGAAGGGGCTGGGAAGGAGGGAGGGAAATTCTATGTAATTTTTAAATAAGAACATCAATAAGGAGAGCTCATACAGATATTTTAAGTAGGAAAATGAAATGTATTTTTACTGAAAGTCTGCAGTTCTCTGATCAAAGCCTTTCAAATTCTGATAGTGTACACCCCTTCTTAAAAGGGTTAAAATCAGATCTAGTGTCGACATGTAAAGAAATTAACAGAATACAGGGTATAGACTTAAAGAATGTTTCTTTGTTAAACGCAAAAACGAGATAAACTGTTCTTTATTCCATGTTGCGTCTCTTTTAATAAAGATGCATAAAAAGACGTTACTCTAGGTGTCTATGAACAAAATCTGAATGTAGGGCTGTAACAACAATACCTTTTAGGGAAAGGTTTATCTGCAATATTCGTTTATTAGTCCAGCGCCTTGCTTTCAGAATTTGTTAGCATTTTTGTGGCAGGTAAGACACGTTTATACATTTTTTAAGCAATGAAGGGTTACCATGGCTCTGCTTTCCAAAGATCAAAGTTCGTGCAAAGGTCGAAAATCCAATGAGTTTCTCCTACACAACCATAAAGCACCCCACTGTGATTCTCACCAGGAGAAAAGATACAGCGCCGAGAAATTATGTCCGAATAGCATGACATCAAAGACAGCCGCAAAGATAACATTCTTTAGTTTGGTAGATTGATGTGGGTGATTGCCGACCCAATTTTACAAAAATTTGCGTGGAGTGTTTTCCTAAAATCATTAATATTTATGCAAATGGTACAAAGAAAGCTTCTTTATTTCCGTTGTTTCTTCTCGAGACGTTCTTGTACATTCTGTGGCCATTGGGGACATTGGAAGCGGTTTGATTGAGCTTCCTGTCACGAACGGTTCAACATTTCCTGACTTCTTTTCCTTTTTCACACTGCAAAGAATTTGCAAATAAAAATCACCTCAAATTTGTACAACTTGCACCAAAAATAACCATTTCAGAAATTCTTGCCATACAAAATCGACTCAGTTACCCACGTCGCTCTGAGCTACCAGGATAAGTGTTAACTCTTAGCTTGGGCTGTCTGTGTTGACATTGCTCGCGCAGTCGCTTCTCAGCAATCTCTTAGCGTCGACTGAGTTCTTCTCGGTATAAACCAGCTTATTGACAACACAGATACAAACTTATCACAATACGTAAAACAGCTTTAAAGAATTTTGTAGGACATATGAATAAAAAAGATGTAAATATAATAATGGAGAAGTGTTTCATGACATTCTTCGAGTATATTGCATAGAGACGATATCTGAAATGTTCTATAAGGGAAAGAAGTAACGTCAAAGAACTGTTGTCCACTAAACTTGATAATGCTTCCGCTGAGTTTACTCAGTAGTTAAGCTCCGTCAAATCTTGCTAATAAACCTCTAGTCTCCGTCCGATTTAGACTGACCTTGTACGCTGACGGTACAAAAGTGTTTATATACTACTATTGGTGGTGGATATTAACATAGATAGCAATTTGGTTTCTTCTCAAAAGCGAAGAAACAATGATTCAAAGTTTCTAATAATAGCAAACGAAACCAGCCATTTAATGTCAGGTAACTGTTTTTTTGTCGGACATAGAAGGTTATAGAAGATTGAAGAACTGAAGTTTAACTAAAAGAATCCCATAAACATGATACGAATTCCACAAAATGGAAAGTAAATTGTCAGCACGGCGAGCTCGGTGACGATTGTTGAACTTCCTGCTGATAGTTGGCTTAAATAGTCAGGGACTATCGCCAAAACATGGCTGACCTTGTTTAGTTTCACAATTTCGCTTTCGAAGCACATTTTATACGATTGTTTTTTTGTTTGACAAAACACTTCAAGACTTCAAAAGTTAGATTACTACCTGTACACCTACGAGAGCATATCCGGCCTACCTTTCGTGTTTGATGCGAAACTTCCACGAGAGGCCTTCACAGAAGACTAGCATAAGATGTTGCAATGATTGTTTTTACTCACTCCGGGAAGCAGCACTTTATAAAACTGCTGTGAAGTAATGCCCCGGGCAATTTATATCATCGCGCGAATCCAGTAAGCGTCTCACTTTTGTTTGTTGTAGTAGGACTATGCGTGTTATTATGAAGACAGGTTACCGGAAACAAACCATACAAAAAAATATAAATTCCAAAACTAAAAATCCAGCGAATATGCAAGCAGTGGTTCACACAAATAGGGAGGATTGTTGTTGAGGAACCATTGTCTTTACTGCTTCTAGCCTTCTCAGATTGGAACCGGCTAGGATTTCAGAAACAAGAACCGATACAAAACAAATCGGAAAACAAACCGCTTCAGAAATACCACTTCATTGCGTAATTTTTGTAATGCAAAAGTTTTCCACAAGTCTAAAGTCAAAAGTCGACAAGTAATGCTCCTTTTTAGACGCCGATGATCTAACTCTTACAATCGCGAAGTGGTCTACAAAATGACCTCAATATGCTTTTTATCAATTTTTTTTTAAGAATAGGGAATAAAAATTAACCTAAAAACACAACAACAAAATATAGAGCAAATCGGAAGACAAACTGCTTCAGAAATACCTCTTTAATGCATCACTTTTGAAATGCGGAAGTTAATAGTTCAGTTAGTTAGTTCAGTAGTCCGCTATTTTTCTACATTTTTGTAATCATTTCGCAAAGTCAGCCTTGTAGTTATAATATATTAGGATTTTGCAATTTTTATCATTACTATTATTATTATTATTATTTTAATTACTAAAATTACTACTATTATTATAGTAATTGGATGGCGGCATGGCGGCATGGCGGCCGTGGGGAATGCTGTCTCTCTGATTTTTAGATTACCAATCGTTCTATTTTGCGGATCTGACTTTAACGACCTGGAAAAGCGGTGTTCTAAAGGTGTTATTCATCCGCT
>JAOBYF010226990.1:0-10122 GCA_025403605.1 Parazoanthus darwini | reverse complement strand
CTCCGTACTCAGTGGGAGCATCGACCTTAGGCAAAGGATTGATATTTGCCATTTTCCACTGCTTCGGCCAGGTGTGCGTTGCCAACGACAAGTTCCACAGAGATTTTACCACAGGAGTGAGACATAACGCGTTTTCGCTCCAGAACCAGTAAGGAATCCCGTCGGGACCAGCAGCCGTTTTTTTCACTTTGGACAAGGCTGTAAAAACGTCCATGAAACTGAGTTTAGGGGGTGTAGTGATGGTCTTGTCTATACTGATGGACGTGGGCTCTACATACTGGTTGTCGTGACACAGTACTCCGAAAGAATTGTTCAAACCAGTAAGAAATTTCTAATCCAGCACTAAGTGTGGTTTGTTTTCCCTTTGCGTAAGGTTGTCGGTTTTCTTCCACCACCGCCGGCATCAAATACTTCCGGCTTCCAAAACCCTACGATTTTCTGAAATTAACGTGGAAATCCGTGCAGACAGTTCAGTAATTAAAGTACAAATGACATCTTATGTGTTATTGATAACAGACAGTCGATGATATTGTTGCTGCTTGATCTGTCTGTTACCTTCGATACCGTTGGACACTCGGCTTTGCTTTCTAGACTTTTCTCCAGCTGTGGCCTTTAAAAGGGGCTGTTCATGATTTATACCAGATGGGAGGGAGGAAGGTCGGCAAAAAATTGCGGGTGTCATGAAAACGAAAATTTCTGAAATTTGGCAGCGTTAAAATGCTAATGTATGTGAAAAAGAGGGGGATCACCAGGATTTTTAAATTTTCTTACCTCCTTACGCATGCGCCTGCTCAAACATACGGTGACCGGGTATTCGCTGTAACAGGCCCGACACTTTGGGGTAAAGTGTCATGAGAGCTTAAACAGACAAGTAACGTAGGCAGTTTTATGAGGGAATTAAAGACCCATCTATTTAGGTTAACTTATAATGTAGAGTATTTACATGTTATTTATTTTCTCATTATAACTTGTAAACTTCTAAGGTTAGATCTATTGTTAAATTTATCATTATTGTTATGTGAATACTATTTAATATAAAAAGTTAATAAACTATTGTAAAGCACTTAGGAAATTTATCGAAATTAGTACTCTATACATGAATAAATGTATTATCATTGCTGTCATTACACCCATAACGCAAAATTTTCCAAGAATCGTGTTCTCCAATAAATTTTGGAAAAAGTTACCAGATTTGGTGGTTATGTCTTGTATACCAAAAGTAAAAATAACGAATTCCCCGAAGCTGCAACTCCCAAAGGCTATTAAAACCCGAACGAAACGAGGATTACTGCTTACGGACATCAACGGCACTGTATAACTGATAAAATTGAAAAACATAATCCATGATTGCCATTAAGCAATTTCACATGGCCAGTCACTGAGATAACATCATTACTATGGATGGTTTGCATACAAAAATTTGTCTGAAAAAATAGTCTGACATTGAATTAAGTTACTTTAACTGCCCTGTGCCAAGCAGGTACAATTATATCAATGAGCAAAATTTTGGAGCAACAGTACTATATGTAAACCCGGAGAGGGGAAGATTGTTTCGGGCTGCTATCTATCAGCCACAACAGATTAACAGATTGTGTATCTGAAGACAAATGAAACTAATCAAGAGTCAGACACATTTGGTGGTAGAACCAGCTTTGCGTCAACGATCGAAATGTGCAAGTTCGCGACGCACTGTTTATAAAAAAAATGAATCCACTTTAACTACGAATATTTTTAGACTCTTAGTTCTACAAATACGGTGCAGTTGAGATAGTTTCACCTAAAGTGCATTTGGCATAGAGCAACTTAAATTCGGCCCTTTTCACCTCTTTTTACTTTTGAAAATGTGCTTCATATTCAGCATCTTTAAACATCGGAGGCTTCTCATAAGGAATAAAACGCGGAGAAGATTGTGCAAATTTGAATTCATGGGCGTTGTCAACTGTTCAGCAGGTAGAGCTGGTCTTCTTTCCTCAATGGAGTTTTTTCCTTCCTTGCAGGACGGCAACTGGAAGATTTCAGGCCATGGAAGTGATTCGGTGTGTAAAATCTGCAACGATTTCACATCCAAGAGATGACGTGGTCTGTTCCACTTGTTCCCTTTCGTGTCGTCGATGCTACAAATTGCAATCACGTTGTTAGTTATATTCGGAACCATAAGAATACTCATTAGGAACAACTTGTTGGAGCTTTTTTGTGGTTTTGTGGTTGTATCTGTCTTTTGAGGCTTCCTGTAATCTAAGTCGCTGTCTCCCGACTCATCTTTTCATCTTCTCAACCTGGAACTGGCGTTCTTCTGTTCAAGCCAACGGTTAAATTGTCGCCGGGGGTCTTTCTTTCTTTGAAAGAGGAACCGAAGGTAGCGCACCAGCAGTTTGAAAAGGGAGAGCGAGTTCCTCGAGAGGTGAACGTTATGTATACTGGGTGGAGTGTTTTTTTTTTGTGGTCTTAAATGACTCTGATTGTTCGTCTTATGGCGAAAGCGATGGTCAAAGGAAACATGCCCAGCAATATCTGACATTTCCTAAAGCTACTGAACATATTTGGGCCGTGGATTCCCCGGTGAACCTTTTCCGGTGCTTAGCTGCCGTGTAGCTCCGTAAAGACGACGACGAGGGAACGAGGAGTGCGCGTTTTTTTGATACAGCTTTGTCTTAGGAATTCAAGCGTTGCTTGTGTAGCTGTTTGCCTCATTATGGTAAAGACTTTCCTGTTTTGTAAGTCCGGAACTGCGCGATAAAGTCAGCGACGAAGAAACAGAGTGCACTTTTTCTGGATACAGATTTGTTTTAAGCACTCCAGCTCTGTTTGTGAAGTTGTTGGCGTCAGTACGGTAAAGACTTTGCTGTTGTGTAACTCCAGAGCTTCACGACAAACTCGGAGACGAGACAACAGAGTGCACTTTTTCAGCATACAGCTGTTGTCTCAGGAGCCGTAGTGCTTCTGTTTTCTCCAATCATCTGATGGAGCACTGTCCCCGCGCTCAGGAGGCAGTCCGCCTAAGAACTGACCAATTCGCTTTTGCGTCAAATTTAAATCTTCCTGAGTTTTTGTCAGGAAATCAGACATCTATTAGGGACTGCTGAAACTGACTTCTTTTATTTCAAAATTCGAAACTGTGCAAAATATATCTAACTTAAACGAGTGACGTCGAAACCACCAAAATGAGATTGTTCACATATTAAAGTCCAAACTCTAGATGAGTATTAACTATGGCATGCTTTGTTTAGACTTTAAGTGAAGTTTATGCTGTATTATGTTAACGAGTCGAAATGTAACCGATTATTGCAAATCCACCTGCGAGTATTGCTATATATAAATCATGATGACGAGAGATATCAAGGATTGAATTACTCATAAAATTACAAACCGTCACTTGATTACATTTTAATTTATGAAAGACAAATTACGCTAAGTTTTAAAAAAACCGTTTTAGTTTCAGGGCAGTCTTTGAAACTACAACGAAAACACTGGCAAAGCTTAACACACTTAACTGAATTTGATATCCAAATACGGAGTAAATCTTTGTTTCACATGTAAAACTACAGATAAGTATACTTAATTAAGGTATTAGATCTAGACTTAGCTTTAGTTTAATTCAAGCTACTTAAGGTAACTTTTAAAGCTCGCATCTTTAAAGCTATTTACCATTGGCACCAACTTTTGCACAGAGCTTGCCGAAAATACAAACTACAAAACTTTGCTAGCTTTCATTGTTTTTCGTTTCTATTTTGAAAAATCGATAAAATGAGCCGCATGAGCAAAATGGCAAATTTAACTTCAGTAGAATGCCATTAAAAATTAAACGCACTAAAACAAAAAAAATCGATGGCACTGTTTTGTATTCCAATTCCAATGTTAACTTGTTTTTAGATGTCTTATTAGGTTCCCAAGGTGACCATTCGTTTCTGAGTTCTAGATTTTTTTTATTAAAAATTTTTTTATTTTCTTAAAAAACAAGCTCCAGAAAAATATAATTTCAATTTATCAAAATGCAAATAGTGTTTTAAGATTTCAAAATTGTTAAGCTTTCAGAAAATGTGTACTTTTGCAAGGCTTATTTTAAATTCGATCGTGCTACGGGAGAAAAGGCTGTCTAGGAATACGTCGATACCTTAAAGATTATGAGGGATATTAGCGAACAACTCACGCGTGCTTGAAGAAAATTCTTAGTTAGTTAGTAATTTCTGGAGATGTCGGGCGAGATAATTACAAATTAAGAATTTTAATAAAACACAAGTCATCATTTGATTACATTTTAATGTAATCAGAGACAAATTGCGCTCAAAGCCTTACGAAACCGTTTTTAAAACTTAAAAGTTTTAGTATCTTTGAATATGTAATAATCCATGTTTTCATATGTAAAATTACACTAATGGAGAAATCAGCAGGTAAAATTACGAAGTGATTTGTCGCTTATTGCATTATTACTGGTTTTGTTATGATAATCAAAACGACACAAGTATTTTTTATGAATTTTTTTATAAACTCAAAGCTGTTTTCGAACCGCGATACACTTTTCTAAGCCAAATTTTATCTCCGCGTTCCAACTATGATCAGTCTGTTGTTTGATATCTTTAACGCTTGTTGCCATGAGTTTTAATATCGAACACAAAAATTTCAGTTCTAATTAGTAGTGTGAATGAGCAATTTAAAAACATGCTCCGGCTCAAATGAGATCTTTTAGCTTAGGGTTTTTTCGACAGGAGAAGAACAACTTTTCCACTAGACATATTTACTTTTCACACAAATAAGAGATTGATCTAACTCGTGTGTTAACTTTGGATAAGGAGGGTGCAGCTGGAAAAGTCAAGGTGAACAAATAACGCTGCATTCTTTCAAAAAGAATTATTTAAGTCAAGATTTCGTATGTGCAACATTCAATGAGCTGTAGAGCCAAACCTCATGAAAGCTTTCGTTTCCACATCAGCTCCATAGGAACCGACAAGGCTCGTCGAGTATAGAGAACGACTTCAAACTGTATCTTGGCAGTTCCGTTGGACGAACATCAAGGTTTAGGATTACTTTACGACGAAAACGTATACAAGATTGGCTGAAAAAAGATATAATCCTTCAGCTAAAATTTCGTTCAGTCGTTTGGACGCCTCAGACGACATTTAATATTTGAATTATTTTTCCCGAACGAAAAGAAGAAATGGCGGCGAAGTCGGCAGACCACTATGGCAACGCAACTGATGTGGAGTGGGAAAGACGCAAGTTTAATGAAGAATTGCATGTGTACCTGCATTGGATATATGGAGTTAAACTTGTCCTTATTATCACTGGAGGATTAAGTAGCTTGTTTGTGTGTTTCGTTATGAAGAAAGGAACTCGTATGAAAGAAAAACTGAGTTATTCCAACTTCTTTATTTTTCACTTGTCTTTGTCTGATCTGTTCCTTCGTGCCGTTGGTATTTTGGATATTGTACTCTCAAAGACGAATGAAGTTGATCTAACGCCTCTACAATGCAAAATCATTGTCTTTTCTCAGTTTTCAAGTGCCGCCATTGGATTTGTACTTTTGGCAGGAATTTCTATCGACCGGTACAATAACATTTGTTATCCGTTAGGCAGTCTTTCAGCTAAGCAACGACATGGCGTCGCCATTACCGTACTTTGGCTTTATTCTTTGATTGTGTCATCCGGTTTCATTTATAGTGCAAAGAGTCAGGAGTTTGGGAGACGTATTAAACACAACATTAAACATGGAAACTACACAACAAATCCTCGCCAAAGATTCAAAGAAGTTCTTTCCTCCCGCAGTGGGTGCTGCCCAGTGCCACCCACAACGGCAAGCCAACTCGTTTTCACTGTTTACTTCATATTTGCATTTGTTGTCCCACTATTAACAATGATTGTAATGTATACGAGAGTTTCTTTGTTTCTGTGGAAAAGGTCTCGAAACAAATTGCTAAATTTGCGGGTGGTGAGGTGTAAATCTAAAGCAATATTCGTGTTAGTTGTGGTGGTTTTAATTTTTGCATTTAGTTGGGGTCCAGTAATGTTTGTGAATATTCTCCTGACATACGGCTTGTTTGGAAGGTTTGGGCCCGAGTTTATGGGACTTCCACTGTTACCTCTTGTTGAGTCTATCTGTTACACCAGTTCTGTTCTCAATTCAATTGTTTATGCCTTTGGTAATTCTAAATTTCGGAGGAAGGCAATTTATTTATTGAAAAAGATCAGCCGCTCTGCAAGAGTCAAAGTGGGATGTGAGTAAAGCACTTGTTTATAATTTTCATGTACACGAGTAAGCGACATCCTGCTCTTTTTATTGGCTTCCGTACATTTTCCGAATATTTCAACAGTTTTTCGGATTTCCGAACTGAAATACCAAAAATTCTTCAAAAATTGTCCAAGTTTTTTGCAAACTTTTTCTTGAACTTCCGAAAATTTTCTTACATTCCCGTTGTCTTAAACAAGTCAATTTGCATTTAAGTCGTTCCCTGCACGTCGTAAAAACCTGCGCGCTCATTAAATGCTCTTTAGATTAAATGAGCTTGTTTGGCTCTTCCTATAAAGATAATTTTCATAAGCGATGATACCTCTGGTATTCTTAAACAAAATTTCCAATAAGTAAGCAGCTAATCGGAGAAATACGGTATTCAAGATTGTTTTGCGGCCAAATTAACCATGGCGATAAGCGGTTGAGAGTTTTTAGTTCACCTAGCTTTATCACCATTGTTAAGACCATACGCATGTCCCGGCCGACGTTTTCCTTTGGGGTGCGTAATCTTTAGCTCCTGATTGGGATGGTGCTTTTTACAGGTTGCATGTTTGTGTTCTTCTTGGAGTTAGACTAAGATTACGAAGAATAAGAACTACGGTTATGGTTATGGTTATGGTTATGGTTATGGTTATGCTAAGTACACTATAATCTGCAAAAGGCACCAGTCGAGCTTGCCACTGACTAAAAAGTGTTCATATTGCAAGTTTACAGTTTGCATAGACTTACTTTCCTTTGCAACCAAAGCTAATTATTTACCTCGGGCATACAATGGAAAGACCTCTTGCTGCATAACAAAATAATAGTCAGCGGGAGGGTGGTTCAAAATACATAATTCTTTATACAACTTGATTGTAATTCCTGAAACAATTAGTCAAATTCTCGGACAGCCAAGCTGCTTCTCAGAACATATTAGCCTCAGGGCCAGGAGAAGGCTAATCGGACCTACCCCATAAAGGTTTCGGATAAAAGCTAGCCGTTGGCACGCAAGTAGCCTTGACTAACTAGTTTCTATGGTAACTAAATACTTTCTGACATAATTATCTTTTGCATCAATTATAAGTGATAACGCAATTAGCGTCACGTGTCCTTCATTTGGCCACAAGTTGATTGTTCTTGTTTGCTATGGGGGAAACATTTTCTCTTCTAAAACGAGAGTGGCAGTCAGTAGACAGCTGTGCTTTTATGACGGTGACAGGTGATAAATAAATCATTGGAGCATTTGTAATGTAGAATTTCAAATTTATTTACCGTAGAAAGAATTTCAACAAATTTTTGTGGTATGTCTTTCGCGTTCCTTTAACATTTGACAGAAATGCGTTAAAGTTTAACTGTGTTATCTGCTGACAAGTTTTGTTGTGATGTTTAAGTTTTTGTTGTCTGAACCAAGCACGAGACTAGACATAATTTCTTTTTTAGTTACTTTTGTTTCAATTACTGGTGGATACCCGTTCTCCACCAGACATCATTTTTGAAAAAATTAGTATGACCTGTTGTGAGAACTTCAAGTTTGGGCAGTCAAATTTGACTCTGAATCCTTACGGGTCTACGCAGCTTTACACTGGCTAAGGTTTTGTGCCAACACAAACGTTTATGCGACAGTGTACAGAAACAATTTTTCGCAGCACAAAGTCCCATCTGATTTGCCTGACAAATCATGCACTTTCGAAAGCATCGAAACATCTTATTTGAAACGGCAAAAAAAATTGTTTGAAGTGAAAACAAAAGGTCTATCCGCGATGACTTTCATGGCGGCTGGAGAGTTATCCAGTATAGTGTAAACGAGGCAAAAATCTGGACCTTGTTGCTCCTGAAAGGTCGATGGGCGCTAGGTTATTCATCGTTGGATTCTGTTCAGAAGAACTAACTCAAGAAAGCAGCGATAGTGGACTTGTTACCTGGGTAAGTGATCTACTTTGGAAGAACATTTCTCGAACTATTGCTTTATTAATCCGTGGTTCAAAAATCTAATGTAAAATTGGCCTAATTGCGAGTTAGTGTTAACCGGCCCATTTCGAAGAACCGGGTTCTGATGATTTCAATTTGTCCGTGAGGACTCAAAAGAGACTCTTCATATTTTAAGTACAATTCATTTGAGTCATAGAATGACAGTCAAGCTTACACAGAACATCGGAGAAATATAAGTCTGATGAGATGATAGTAGACAAGACAAATAGAGGTGTGTAGTTAAGAAAATGAACACCCGCATTGATTATATTGTTATAAGTAAATTTGTTTCCTAGTAACACACTTTAACAGTTAATTCTTTTGAGCTGTGAAAACCACCAGAATCGCTAGTTGTCGCAAGTCGCAGAACGAGTCACCAGTTTGCTTTGTTATGTATCTAACGACCTTGAAGCAATGTCCCGCAGAGCCTTCAAATACAAACTAACTGAATCACTCTTGATCAGCTGTTAAGTCTCAAGATATATACTGATGTACAACTAAATTACTTTCTTTTTAGTTCAGTCAAATTAAACTCGTTTCTGTGTGCTTGTGTGTTTGTACTTAACTTTCTGCTTTTTCTCTCATTTATTTTTTCCGTTTCCTTTGTGTGTATTTTAACAAAATAAACAACGAACTAACCATAGGACACATGCCTTCATTTTTTTTTATCTTGGCATCTCCAATATCCTTGACACAAAGCTAGTGTGCTTTAATACTAAATTGAGCGACGGTAAATGATAATTACCAGAGGTTACGCCTCTCTTCTCACTTTGTATTGAAGCATATGCTTTTGAAATGTTCTTAAACTCTACTGCCCTTTGATATTTTTCCAACAGTTTTCAACATTGCAAAACAAAATGTATTGGTAAACATTAGAGCTCTGCAAAACTTTTGACTGAATTTTATGGTGTCATTTCTTAAAACATGTGTCAAATTGTTTTTGTTCATTACAGTAACAGTTCCAGGAATAATTTTTCCATTTTACAAAATATCTGAGAAATATCGATAGCATGGACTTTTCTTTTTGGCCTCAGCTGGGGGTGAGTTCAAAAAGCAGATGTTAGTTGCAACGATCCTTCAAAAAGTTTTCTTATATAGAAAATTGAAAACCGTGCCTCTTTGGTAAAGAAGAGTTTCAAGAATCAAAAATTGAACGTAAAAATAATAGATATTTTTTGGATTTTTGAATTAGTTATCGAAAATGAAAAGTTTTTTTTTTTCTAAAAGAGGTGTTTCTTGCGACAAGATAGTCAGTTATTAATAACATCAACCGTATAAGAAAGCGGATCTCGTTATTGAAACCTACCTGAGCACGTAGAGATTTGAAGTTGGACTCTTTCTTAGCTCACCACTATTCACATCGGCTGAGGATAATTTTATGACAAGTTGAAAACGAGTAATTTTTGCTTATCGAGTTGTTGTACACCTTGTGCACCACAGGGAATGATAGATTTTGTTTGAGATTTTGAAAGAAATTAAGTGCTCAATTAAATCTATGGTGTGTTCCCACGGTTAGTGTAAGTGATAACCGAAATATCGGAATAAATTAGTGCCTAAACTTATTCAATTCGGGAGAGGTGACAGTTGTTAACAAAAGCCTGTCATTGGGAGATCCTAGATTTTGTATTAAGGAGCTGGGTACGTTTCGATTATATTGATCTTGCACAAGACATTTTCACGATTTCGTATGTTCGGTTTTTCTCAGTAATAACAGCGGCCAGCATTGTAACAGAAAATTTATAATTTACGTTAAAGGTACTAAAATTGTTGAATACTGAGGTAGAATAAGTTCAGCTAATTTTTTTTATATATATTTTACAATCTCAAGCTACAAACTCTTTTTAATTAAGCTAAAACAGTTAACTAATTAATTAATATGTACATGGATTTAAAAGTAAATAAATACCTGTTCTTGTATGTGCAATTACATTTTCGTGCACGTGGTCAATTTC
>JAOBYF010226879.1:0-10123 GCA_025403605.1 Parazoanthus darwini | reverse complement strand
AACTCGAATGAAACATGCACTTTGTGACGTTTGTTTCTGTGAATTCTTGCTCGCAGCACTTCACTTTCTCTAAGAAACTTCTAGTTTAAAATATTTCTTTCACGGCTTTGCTCATATTCTAAGATTCAATGACAAGAAAACTTGTTTCAAGGTAAAATATTTATAATCAGGCACTGTTCAGAAACCAATCTTTGTTTTTTTAGTAGGCAAAAGGCACGGATGGTCTGTTTGGGAGGCGATTAAATTGGCGATTAGAATATGGTTATTTGTCATGTTGTGCATCATCTTGATTTACGTTTCGGGCCGAACTGCAAGATAATAGATTTGTTTATTAAACGTGCATCGAACCTTGGTAGAAGTGATTGTTCAAAATGTTTTTGGGGGGACTCAGACCTTTCTCTTAAATTCTTTGTTAATATATAAATTTTGAATTCACATTGAATGGGTGTGAAAGAGCCCCCTTAAGAGGACGTTTTTGGGTTTAAAAAACGTCTCGTTTGTGTTAAGAAAACTACGTCTGTATTTTTATCAGTAAAAAGTAAAGAGGATTCCCAGTGTTATCGTGTGAAGGTAATATTGACACTATTCAAAGGGTTAAAGGTAGGGCAGACACAAGTCACCAAAACGTAGATAAGGGTGCTTGTTAACACAGGAAGAGCATTTGTGTTCTCCATCTTCCTCACTGTATCTGCATAAAGGCTTATCACCAGCAATCTTTAGCATACTATCTACTATACTATGGTACTTAAATTATCAAACGTTATCTGCATGGTAGCTACTAACTCAGTAGCAATTCGTGTCCGCAGTGGAGGTAAAAAGACAAAAAACATAAAATCGTCTTCAAACGTCAAGTCAAGAGTAGAAATCTTGTCGTACACCTTACTAGTTCAAAAGCGTATGCATGTGTCACAAAACAAGTCTAACGAACTTACTGTGGTGAGCATTCGATAAATGTACACTTTTCTCTTCTGACCATCTCTCCATATACGAGCCATGGCCTGCAGCAGAACGTAAGTGAAGTACTAAGTCACAAGCAAAAGACTTCCTGGACACCGTAGTATTTGAAGAGATTAAATATGCAAAAGAAGTAGTTTTTTTATCCTTTGACTTTCAACAAAAAGACAAATGTAAATAGTTTTATACGAAGCTTGGAAAGGCAGGATATATGCCTACAGTCTGCCTTGGAGAGTTTGCAGAGTTTTTAAAAATCTCTTCAACTATATGGTTGTTCAGATGTCAACCCATTATATTGATTTAAAATAAAAGCTCATGCATGTTGTTCACTAGTTATTTTTAATTAAGGCATGTTAGATTACCTGAAGATCATTGGCGGGGTTCCAGTCAATATCAAACAGTATTAACCTTGAAGCACCTATGAGGTTCAATCCGACACCTCCAGCTTTGGAACTTAACAAGAATACAACTGAAAATAAAAGATATTTACAAATATAGAAAAACGTTTCACAACAATATTCTTAACAAAAATGGTAAAGAGTCGCTTTAGGCCTTTGTCACCAAAAGAATGCTTACAATCTCGGCTCGTTTTGCTGTTGAATCGATCAACAAGACCCTGTCGTTTGTTAGTTGGTGTTGAACCGTCCAACCTGAGGAACTGATATTTTTCAGCCTGACACATACTCTGGAGAACGTCGAGTGTCTGTGAACAAGGTAGAAAGAACGACTTATCAAGAACAGATTCATGAAACTATAAACAATAGCACCTCCACAATAGTGGTTACTAGAAATTGACAGCGGCAGTGGAGTGCTGTTACCTAAGGATTAGAATAGAAAAAATGACAGTTAACAATGTTATTGTATTTGGTAGTTCTAAGGGAAACAAGTTACAGATTCCAGTGAATCTATTGAAAAACAAGCGCTGAAAGATAGTGGTAGGGCATGTGCGGGATCTAAAGGTGGAAGTATTATGGCTACGACATGAATTTGTTAATTGGAACAATTCTAATGAGTTTCGTTCCGTCTGCTAATGCTCATCCTATCATTCAAAGTTATAAACAAATACAAGAATTCGCAAAACACAAAATAAGGAAATCATAATTATACCTTAGTGTAGTTTGACACCAGGACCACCCTCTCCCCCGCGTGGGATATTCTCGCCAGCAAACTGCAAAGGACGGTTAACTTGCCGGAATTTTGCGCCGTGAAATCCTTTGAATCGTAACCATGGGGATAAAGAGGCAAGATTCCATCGTACAAGTCCTGTGGTGATCCAACAGTGATACGATGTAACTTTTGGTATTACAATTTTCACTTTCAAGAAAACTTTTGTTTAAGTGAGCCCGGATTTCATGAAACCGGGAAGATAAAATGATTCCGTTAGCAAATGTTTAGCAAAAATCGCAAAAAAAAGTACCACGGAATTTCACAATTTCAAATTACGGAAATTTTTGAAAACAGAATTTTCAGTATAGTTAGGTGGAAAGAAAATAGATTCACCGCCTTTTGGTTCTACTGCACAAGCATAACATAAATCTACGAAAAACAATCCAAACATTGTGTAGATGAGAGAGATAACTTGAGATCACTGAATCGCTTCTGTGAAATTTGCTACTCTAATTAACAGTTAAGGGTACTTTATTTAGTCCACAATAAATCGTAACATGGGAAGACTAGACTGATAATGTCGGTAACAGGGAAATTGTGAGTTGGTAGATTTATAAAACACACGGAACGGGTTTCACATTTTTCTTGAACGTCTTGTCTCATCTATTGAGTCAATCCGAATATACAGAACTAAGCGTCTTAAAATTGTAACCGGCAAAGAATGAAAGAAGTAACGCATATCACCTCTGGGTCATTTTCCAAGTTGTCCGTGCCTTCTTCATGTCCAAGGAGCTCAGGGTGTATCAAACAAGGGTCGTTACAGAGTTTCTTCAGGGCGGCAATACACACGAGATGACGCGCTCCCCCCGTCACACTGTAAGTGTTCACACAGGACTGTACTACCCTTGACGCTAACAAGTGGCGATACAGTGACAGTTGCAGCTCAGTTGGACGGCAGAACACAACTGTTTCCACTGGTGACCAAACAAATCAAGCAATATGTGTCACTTTGATTCTTGTATATAGCTAGGTCAACACACATAGTAAAGTAGCACAAATGGCACATGTGGAAAGATACCAAAACGTCCACAGTCATTCAGAAAGTTTGTGTTCCCAAACGACTAGCGATCCGTGATGCTAATACGAGGCCACTGCACAAGTTTGTACAAAGTAATTCCCAGTCTGGCACACAGAACGATGATAGAAACATTTTAATGTTATCTGAAAAGCTTAAAGGAATAAAAGTAACGTTAAAGGGACCACAAAAGTGTCCAGGTAAGGTGATGAACGGGTTTCGCATTAGCTCAGTTCTGTAAAATTGTGAAAGTCTATTGCACTAAAATATTCCAACACACAAAACAAAACGAAGTATAAAAGTTCAGGCTTGGACCGATCGATGGCATTCGAAACGGGAACTAACTTACTTGTATATAACTTTGCATACTCTCGCGTACTCTTGCAATCATTTCTGTTCTTTCGTCGAAGTCAGGAGACATCTTTTTGTTTCTAAAGATTTTGCTTCCAATCAAAGCAATCTTAAGTATATTTTGCAATACAGATAATGACCTTGATGGTACCCTTTTAACTGTTTGTGAAACAACGAGCCCCGTGTCAAAGGGTAGGATTTAAGACTGATCATACCTTACCACATGGAAACAGCTTATATTTGATCCCTTGCGATTGCATGTATCTATACATGAATGCAGAAAGAGACGTATAGTAGTATATATAGGTTAACACACAAAAATGAAACCAACCTTTTGGTGGTAAATAGCGGTTGTTAATGTCTGCTGTTCTCCGTAAGAAAAACAACCTGGTTAACCTATTCAGCTGATAATAAAGAAAAAATAATTTTAGGCGGAGAGGATACTCTAACAGCAAACAATTATTAAATGACATGCATAAAGTTACATAAATACAGTGTACATTATAAAGCTAGGGCTCGACATCAGCATCTTTTAACATGACATAGTTAAAGCACCAGTGAAGCTGAAAAATTATACTAAAAATGATCTCCGCTTATCGAGGTATATGTATAACCGACTTTTTTTTTCTTATCACGATCGAGGACATGTCTAGTATTCCTATGTGTTCCAGACCACTATGATTCAGTTTTTGATTGACAAAGTCCCAAATCACTGCAAGTGTTTTCTGATGCGGGTCAAGATATCTACTAAGCCAATACGACCGTGCAGTGATACTGAGCAAACCACCAGATAAAGATCAGTATTCTACTTGAAAATGTTAGTGCCGATCTCTGTATAGCATTTAGCAGTTCACAAAAAAATTTCTGCCTGGTAGTAATAGCTACTTATTAACCGTGAGTGAGGTCTGTGCAGGAAATATCAAACCGAGGCCGAAGTTTAATATTTCCTGTTTCAACAATTGGCTTTTCCCTTTAGAAATACCAGCCGGTCTTAAACAGTTATAACTTGGTACCTCGGCTGCTCGAGTCTCCCCCAGCAGTTTCTCTTCGGGTGTCGCATCAGGTTGCTGGCTTCGTATGATAGGATCTTCGTAAATTCGACGGAAAGACGCTTGTGTCCCTAGTAACAGACAACACGTTCAAATTAGGGTGTATGCATAAATGTAACAAACTCCTTTGCCATTTTCTTTACTTCGACGCACTTACCTTTTTTTAGCCTATTTGTAAATTTATGATGCCAATGTCTTTTTTCTTCAAAGATAGAAGATTGAAACAAAAACCTTTGAACCTTTGGCTAGCAGTAATACTTTGTAAAAAAAATAGTCTGTCAGCTATTTTTGACTTACAAATGAACTGCCTTTGCTAATACACTACAATCAGTACATATAAAATGACATCGAAGGGTCAACTCTGTTTAGCCCGTTTTGACTTTATGTTACATATCAATAATCGCTTACCCAACACTCCGGGATTACACAGTTCAATTAGGGAGTGAAATTCCTTCAGGTCATTCTGAAAGTCAAATCACAATTGCACAAACATCAAAAACAGATAGTTCAGTTGAGACTGTGTCTGCACCTCTGATGTTGACTGGCAGAGCATGATATAACATAGTTTCCTTCTACAGAACAGGAGTTTGATG
This sequence comes from Parazoanthus darwini, assembly GCA_025403605.1. Taxonomy (NCBI): domain Eukaryota; kingdom Metazoa; phylum Cnidaria; class Anthozoa; order Zoantharia; family Parazoanthidae; genus Parazoanthus; species Parazoanthus darwini. The sequence goes on along the minus strand of JAOBYF010226879.1, from coordinate 4,994 downwards.
TGCAAGAATCACAGTAATTTAGCTATAGAAATTACTTCAGAACAGTGAACACAAAATTGAAGTACAACCAACCGCCAAGAAACGGAAGTATAGTCAAATCTAAAAAACCTTTTATCGTGTTTGAATTGTAAAAGCTGTTTCTTTTTGCACATGTACATCTACAAGAAAATGCATGATTACAGAAACCAACCCACAAATTTTGAACCTTTTTCATTTTCAAACAATTTAACCTTTTTGTTCATAGTTTGCCGAAAAAGCTAATGAAACGTATTAACCGAAAGTCATTATTTGTATCAGATTCCCTACCTGAATTGGTGTTCCAGTGAGTAGAACCCGTCGCCTTGTCTTCAAACTTGATATCATCTGTTCTTACACGAAATAAAACTAACGTTAACCAGCAATAGAAAAGAACTGAATTGATAATAGCATTAACAAGTTACATATCGCTAAAATATACGGCTGGGAGCTCCTTGTTTCCAAGACATCAAAAACAGCAAACTCTTCGAACCATAAATGTCTGGCTAAGCAAATTGTGATTTGTAATCTGACTCTTAATACTAAACAAGAGTCCTCTCAAAGGTTCTAATAGCAAAACCATAAAAGCCCACATAAGCGGGCCATAATTAAAAAACACAACTGCAAACGCATTTCTTTTTTCTCGTTGATCGAGGTTTTGACGTGGGGTATAAAACATTTGATCTCAGTAGACCCACACTTGGTATTTGTCAATAAATATGATAAGCTACTGCAACTATCATTACATGCACTAATTATAACCATAATAGTAATAATAATATTAATAACATTGATAATAACATTGATATTAATACTCTGTATTTCTAAAGCGCTATTTCTACTGAGAAAAGCAATTAGCGCTTTAAAATAATGCAACTTTTCACAAATAATGTCAGTACAGCTAATACCAATAAATTCCCGTTCTAAAACAGTCGCTTTTAGTAATAACAATGTTGTCAGGGAGAATACCCAACATCTTAAACCCTGAATAATTGCTTTATAGCAGAGACTAATCCAACTGATTGTTTGAGCTACTGTAGGAAACGATCGCCTTCCATACATTTCAAGAATTTATCAAGGAACTACCAAGAGCTCCTTGTTGGCGGAGCGGGGCATTCTACTTGGTGAGGCAGCAGAGTACTTAATTAGAATGTTTGTCAATTAGCTAGGTCCATTCCATGATTTTACTTAAGGCTTCCTCGCCACCATACAATCTGTAACCTACTCTGCTACAAACTCATTGTATCGTGGTAAACAAACAAACAAACAAACAAATAAACAAACAAACAAACAAACAAACAAACAGTTTGGTTAGCGTCACGTACTGCAGTGGTCTTTATCGCATTATTTTTCAAGCGATGAGCTTCGTCACAAATCACCAAGTCAAACTTCACGTTTTTGATGTCTTCTACACACCGGAGAAACATCTCATAATTGATTACTATCACTCGGTAGATGGGACTTTTCTCAAACTCCTGCAGGTATAATATAATAAATTAGCTTTTTACTGGTTTTGAAAGATAGTCTCCCAATTCGCTTTAACCAATGCCTTTACTTGCAGTGGAGTAAAGAGCCGACTTTTTTGCTTCATTCGTAGAACTATTTTTCTTTACCGCTTGTCCTTGTATGTAGCCAGTTAACACTGTACACAAACACTACATATACCACGTAAACCTGACTCATTCAAGAAACACATCTTTTTAAAACTAGCTTTTACCTAACATCTGACTTGCAGATTAAATATTTTAATAGCTGTGTAGTTTTAATATTTCAATATTCTGAATATAATTTTGATATTTTAATACTGAAACTGCACATGTAAAGCGTTTTTGGTCATTCTTTGTAAAGTGCGTAATGTAAACTTTAATTACGTCCTTGTGTATTATCAAATGCCACGGTACTGCTTTTACAAATATAAACGTTTTTGAACCAACCTTGACTCTTTTATCTGAGTTAACAACGTACACTTTCAGTCGCTCTTCTCCAAGCCACTTGCGAAACTCTGCACGCCAGTTCTGTAATGTGGTACAGCCAAGGCAAACAGATCAACATCATACATGATTTCAGGTTTTTAAAGCACAGCATTCGACACGAGACTCTCACATTTTTGAGAAAATCTTAGTCTCGCCTTTCATTTACAAATCTCCAAGCATATTAGTCTTTTACTTTTCCGCCTTTATTGATACATTATCTTTGTCGCACATTTTTTATTCCATCTCCCTCTCTCTCTGATTTTATGGCTTTTATTCGGAAAAAGTGAAAACTTGTGAGAAAAAAGAGAAAACATTTTTGCACAAAACGAGAAAAACAGCCTCTACGTAGGAAACCCAAGAAGTTGGTAGAATTGTCCTGAATGATTATATTTTGTATCTTTGAAACATTGTATATATTTTTGTGGTAGACTCGTTAAAGGACAAACAATGACAGACCTTTACAAGACTTCCTGGTGTTATGACGAGAGTTCGTTTCACCGGTGGCTGCACTCCATACATTCCCTGTTTATGCAAAGTCCTGGAGATTGAAATAAGAAATGAAATGCTAATCAACAAGAGAATCCTACAAGGCTCATACACATACTCACGACTTCAATGATTGACTTTCCATGGTCCGCTCAACAAAGTCCAACAACTGTTTGCCTTGAATTGATTACATAATTTTATTTCGTTCACTCACAGACCTCATTTTCCATGACTTTCCACGACCAGGATTGGTTTTACAGGTATTCGAGGCCTGGATTTTGAAATGTTAAAATTACGCGATTTCCAGGTTTTCCATGATCCGTACTAATTAACCCTGAATAGGCCCTTTGCATCACGTGACTAGCCTCATTATACTGGCTGGCAAGCGGTCCAAGTGGGTGCGAAACAGCATAAATTCAGATCCTTTATGCAGCTATAACATGTAAAACGTAATGGATGGATGGCATGCGGTCCAGCACAATGAGATGTCACGTGATGCAAAGGGCGTATTCATATGTTACAGCAAATCTAAGTCTCGTTACAAAAGTGAGTGTAAGTCTTGAGCATTTAACTGAAAATGACTATACTTTTTTGATCACTCTTTTCAGTTAATATGTTTGTCTTGAATGCGACATGCACGCTCTTAACAGCTCTAGAATTCTGTGTCTGCCATTGGTTATAAAAAGGTGTGCAACACTTTTCGCAGTACTTCGGCCAACGATGTTATCGGAAAAGTTCATACAATTTGCAGTATAACCAGACTCACATCGATATTACAGCATTATACCGATGTTGTAAAGACTAGCGGTTTTACCAAAGTTTCGTCACCATCACTCTTCTGTCTTTGTTCAACAGCTCTTTAAAAAAACGAATCCAAAACAGCACAATGTCTTGGAGGTTTGCGAGTAAATAATGTTGCACTGCCATACAGTTCATTTTCAATGAACTCAAAAGTCACACTTTAGACGGCTACCGTTTGCATTTAATTTAAATGCAGCTTTCTAGTAACAGTAGTGGAAAGAAAACACAAACTAAGAACTTCTAGTTTATGACGCTTTCACACTGCTCGCTGAACAGGTTTCAACTAATCATGATTGAAAACAATTTGACACAGACCGACTTAAAATCTGTACAGACAAATTGCTTTATCGTTACGTTAGAATGCTTCTTTTACAACGCGTGAAAACCTATAAACACGCAATAATACCAACATATTTCAGTCGAACAAGTTTAAACTAATCGTTTTAGTGTTTGGTATGAACGTGGTATTAGAAACACAAAAATGTTAGACGGCTTACCAGATCAACGCAATGCACTGCAACGTTTTCCCAAGACCCATATCGTCGCTGTGAGTAGACAGAACAGATGAGAAAACAAAAAGCACTGGGCTTTGTAAGACCAGCAGGCTGGTGCTTCATTCTACGGTATCTAATTAGTTAAATAAAAATTAGTTGCTGCAGTAATTTTCTGTTAGATAAATTCAAAGGCCATTTCGATCTTTATTAGAGGCTGGAATTCTAAAACTAGTGAATGGTTCCACATAACTGCAACTGAAAGACCCAGTTTTAACTCGATGTATATCTCCTAACGTTTAATTTACCTATGGTTGTGTTTTTGTTTAGTGGTTTCACACTTCAAATGAAGGATCATGCGCGTTTACAGGAAAATGGCTTTTGCATGATAGCTTTTATTTTCCTGCATGCTCTCCAGCTCTCGACCTCATTCCCAAACCCGACTAGATTGGCTCATATAGTTATTTCGGGTGCCCATGTAGTCACTACTTATTTCGTTTAATTTTGTACTTTAATTTCCTATTTTCTGTGCAAAAACGGTGGAAAATTATTGTTGTTGTTCCCCCATCTCGGAAAGTTGCCGATAGGTCGCAATACCTCAAGAATGGTTACCAAAACTGTTTGGCTACCAAAAGCACAGTTTCACCAATTTAAAGAGAATGTTTTGTACGAGACGTTGCAATATGTTAGGAAGGACTACTCAAAACCACCTCACTAATCAAAAAAACTAAGAAAGGATTTTTAGTTGTATTTGCAAAGACTTGCCTGCAACAATGGTCCAAACATAAATCGGTCAGATTTTACTTAGAAACGAAGACTGAACAACACTTACGCTAAAATTGCTCCAGTGCCATTGAAGTTTCTTAACCCTGTGACACATTCATAGAGGAACAAGACACCCTCTCGTTGATGGGGCCTTAGGTGTCTGGATATGTAAGGATCCACTACCACATCCACAACAGGGAGGCTTCCTTTATTGTGCTCCCACTAGGGAACGTGCCAGTACAGCTCAGTAAGACAATGGAATCCTAGGTGTACTCTATAGATATTGGGGAAAAGGGGGTCTATGTACACTGAATATATCGGATCCACTACCACATCCACAACAGGGAGGCTTCCTTTATTGTCCTCCCACTAGGGAATGTGCCAGAACAGCTCAGTAAGACAATGGAATCCTAGGTGTACTCTATAGATATTGGGGAAAAGGGGGTCTATGTACACTGAATAT
>JAOBYF010226768.1:0-10127 GCA_025403605.1 Parazoanthus darwini | reverse complement strand
AATTACAAAGCGCGTAAGAAACCGGCGACCAATCAGATTCGAGTACACATATCCGGGCGAAAGCAAGAACAAGACATTGGTATCCGTTTCGCAGTCTGTGTATACCGGAGGTTTAGACTGGCTGCAACGCAGGCTACCTGATATTAATGTGAATGCGGTGCAAGTTTGTATCGTGTTGTTAACAGGTCATATTGTATTAATACGCGGGCGATAAACTGCTATATTTGCTCGAAATACAAAATACGAAATACAAACCAGCTTTCAGCCCTCGAGTCACCTTGTCTTGGCGAGGTAATCTTTCAACTGAAAATCAAATTGCAGCATTCTCCGGTTTACTTGAATGCAAACTTCCCCTATTTAAATAAATTGGACTAAACTTCTTTTTATAAATTAATGCTTTCCCAATTTCGTGTCGCGTTGACAGCCACTGCGTAGTAATTAGTAAAACGACTTCTGGTTGGGACACAAATTTTTTTTGCGTGATGATGCAAGGTTTTTAAGAACCGCATCTCCATTCAGAGGAAACAATATCGTTTCAATATTTTTCCGATTTGGAAAACCACATTTTATCGAGATCAAAATAGCACAGTATCAACTTTGATCGAACCATTCACCAATTCTAAGTATTAGTTATAATCAGATTTTCCTCTTTTACACTGACAGCTACCGGCAAAACTTTCTGATTGACAATTGCTTGACAATAGCAATTTTAAAAAAGTGATGAAGCCGATGTCAATATATGATATATCATAAATAAGTCACCGGGCGTCTTTGATAAGAGAAAGGAATCGTTTATATATAGCTAACATTGTTGGTCTAGTTTATCAGTAAGGGTTTCTTTTCAAGCCATAATCTGTTATAACTCAAGACTTGTATTCCTACATCTCAAGAAGAAAGTAACATCAAACTATTGAAGAAAAATATTGTACGGTGGTACGAGCCCCAATTTCTCCATGTCTTATTATAGGCATTATGAAAACATTCCTCTGAAATGGTGGCAAAGTGTGTTGACTGCCAGACTGCGAATGTCAAACATCCGTCTATCTTCACCTAACTGAAAAATTTAGATCACCTTCAAATATTTCCAAAATTTACACAATTATTTCCTAATTTTGTATTCTACAGTGTGTTTTCAGAGTGCTGACGCATTGCTTTGTAACAGTTTCAATTTTAACTCATGATTTCACCAGGAATCATAAGTATGATAGCCTTAGTGAACAAACAGAGAGACTAATTGGCATAATCCTATTATCTGGCACGTTGATACAAATCTTATAGGCGGCTTTTCAATTTTTTTTGGTAGCACTAGTACTAGAAAATGATCAAAAGTTTCGAATCAATATCGGACGAACTGACCTCAAATCAGTGTGTCAAATATGCATGAATGACTGAATGTTGAAAGAGGGAATAGAGATGCAAGTTTTAAAAGCGGCTTTCGCTAAAAGGTTATTCCAGTGACATGTAGATTACATACACAAGTTCATTGCTTTTAATTCAAACATCAAGGGAAAAAATTTCTTTGAATATTTCAGCACAGCGTTAGGTAATTTGCCTAGTTTGTGAGAAATGGTTTCTGGTTTTGTTTACAATTTTAGAAACTTCTTTTTATGAGAAAGCGGAAGAAGGCTTTCCTATTTCCGTCATTCTTTTTAAAGAACTGAAGATAGTTTGATTGATTTGACGGTATCAAGTCGTTTCGGTTACATTTCTAATGAGGAAAGTCTAGTTTTACGGAAATTGAAACAGAAATGAGAGCTGAACCTCTTGTGTTGAATAGGAATGCTTTCAGCTTGTCAATATAAATATTATTCATCTCTATATCGTAGATGAATGCGCGAAATCGTGATTTCCGATACACGAATACTTCATTGAAGTATGCACAAACAAAGAAAACTGGAAATGCAGTAGGAAAAAAAAGACTGAAAGTAGAATTTACTGAAAAGTTGACCAAACGGCACTTATCATCACCGAACGCATTGATTTTCTTTGCCTCACTGACGTTTATATTCTTTAAAAAGAACATTTATAATTAAATAGGCTATTTTTGATATTTAAATATTCTTTCTCGTGAAAGTAGAATGTCTTTCAAAATACCAGACGGTAATTCTTGTTTCCTGAACTTTTGCTGCAAATAATAGCTGCTGTTTAATTTGTAAGAGCTTTTTACTTTTTATTATTACCAAGTGCAGGTTGTGACTGAAATTCGCGACTTGTTACAGCATCCTCGCAATTGTTCCAAATTATCTCTCCCTACCCCGGGTATACGCTCTTCAATTCATATTTGAAAGCTGCTGATAATAAATCCAGGTATTCTTTAGTCTCCTAAAACAGAATCTAGTTCAAGTTATGACAGTAAAGGTTAACTACTACCAAATTCTGAATCAACTAAAGTTCTGCCTCTGTGTATCCCACGCACAAGCAAATACCCAGTTAACAATTTTTACTTCTCAGTCCGGATCCTGTACAGACTCTTGAAATAAACAAGGGTAAAACTGAACGAACACATATTACTGAACAAACCGCATACATTACTAAGATTCGACTGATATACAAGTTACAGCAGTGGTTTTCTAATCACGAGACTTTGTTGAAAACTATTTGGAGCGTAAAACGTAGTTTTGGAGCCCTATGAATTGATTGGCAGACTAAACAATTTATACAATGCAATTCCGTTTACAGCCAAATATTTCAGTTCCTACTTCTTCACCCGCTTCTTCAACTCCGCCTTGATCGACAAAACCCAAGTTTTGAAAAAATGTCTGACGGGAATGAAACCTTTGTCTTTTACCCGACCTGGTTATCATAAGAAGATCGTGATGGGAACTGGGATTGGTATTATTTTTGCACTGAGAAATTAGAAGTGGGAAAATGAGAATGGGAATGGACACTGGAAATGAAGAAAACACTTTCAAAATTGGAAATAGGAATGAGGTTTGTAAAGGGTGGATTACTGCATGGGGTTTAGATTTTTAAATTTAGGCTGTAAATTCGGTTTTGTACCCCCTCGGGGCACCTTCTAAGTTTACTCCCCGAGAACGTCTAACATCATACGCACCGACGGTTTATGATTCTGCTAGAATAACTGCTCCAAAAGTATGCCCTAAACCTGTTTGACACAGATAAACTAAAGCCTTTCGTTTGGCTAAAATTCTTGTAAGATGAATAGTTTTATAGGAAACAGTGCTTGATCATTACTTTAGCTAACACTTAAATGCTTCAAGGTCTGTCTAATGCTTTCTTGTAAGTCTTCAACCCACTGTTGTTTTAACTCTAAACGCAAAGCCTCCGAAATCATGTTTGGAAAAAAGACCTGCTTCATACAAACTTAACTGGAAAGTAGACCGGTTAATTAAAGTTTCAAAACATCTCTATCTTGCATGTACAGAAGTATCACCTTGCATTTTTAATGTAATTGTCTGCATATGTACTGAAATGTTCAAGGCAAGGTAGTGACTCACTCGACAGGCCCGCCATTTTGAGTTCTTGCCACAAATATTTAATGTGCTTTGCTAAATATTTCCAAAATTTGTGGTCTCTCCCTACCACAACTTGTTGTTTTATGTTCACAATTAAGTTTTGTCCACTTGGTATATTGTCCTACGTTCTCTACCATATGATTTGTACCGAAAATGTTATCCGTCCATCAGTTTGAGGTCTCACAATATCAGTCGGAGTATGTATACATCTGTCAATTCTGTTCATAAATGATCAGTCCCAATGCATACTATGTCTGAAAAATTCCCATCGAAATTTGGCCCTTTATTTGGTCTATCTGTTGTTTCGAAACCTCGCCCTACTATTCAGGACCGGATTATCCAAAATTTTAGTTCGTCCACGCATTTCAAAAGCTCGATAGACACTACTCGCGATTTCTCTTATCCTTTTTGAGGTCTCGCCACTTTATACATATTAAGATCTGTTAATTTCGTCACTGAAACTGTTATTTTTCCGAAGTTTGGCGCTTTCACTTTAAAAACTCGTTAAACTATGTCTTATTTTTCATCCAAAATTTGATTCAAACATTTTAAGCCGAGAGTCTCGTCATACCATGCCTGTCGCATTTATTTAAAAAAAAATACGCAGATAATGTATCTACTGTTTTTCCCCACGTTTTTAGGTGTTGCCACATTTGTTTAGTGTTTCTGCTAAAGTTTGCTTTGGCCTTGGCTAAGCTGTCTCGATCGGCTCTCTCGGTGATGAGAATAATTCACTTTTCTGGTCATTAATCTTTCAATCGTTTATGTCGACACGAAAAGTGTTAACGATAAAACTAATCATTCAATGGCAAATTCAAATAACAGGAAGTGAGTAGCGGAATTATGCATTGCAACAATTTTTAAACTGAACCAAACAACATGAAAATGTATTAAAAACTAAAGTTAAGCGTATATACACTGTTTGGGCCTCACATTACTGGCACAAAAACTGGACCCCGGGCAAACCCGACATATATAATTAAGCCACATCCTACTTAGGATCTCATCCGACTTCTTATACCCGTGACTCTCTCCTCCCAAGACTCCCCGCGCGCTCACCTATTTCTTCCCCAGTCCTCCAATATTTTCACTGCCCTCGCGTAACCGCAGGGAACCTCTGCGGAGGAGAGAGTTTCTGAATCTAGCTGATTTTATTGTCCTTTTACTCTTGCAGTGTTGCTGAGACCTGCGAGATAATACGAGTTCCTTAAGTAGCATTCCTTCTTACCTCGGGTTGTCGCATTTCCTCGTCTTGAACCTCATACCGATGCCACACTCAGCTGAACAGGGGCCAAATGCGCTCCAGTTGCCCCAGCCCCCGTGAATTGGTTTAGGAGGTGGTGCAGTGGTGGGAATCTCAAACGTTCGATCTTTTCTGACCTCTACACAGTGACCCAATCTGCACCACTAAAAAGAACAGATAAATCAGGAATGGATTGCTTGGTCTTTCTTTTTCGATGGAAAGAACAAAACATTTGTTTCCCTTATTTTTTGTAACAAAATCAAAACCGCTATTTTACTACTTCCCCTCCGTCTCGAACTTCCCCCAAATATGTTTGTAATGTTCTTCCATTCATCAACTCACCGTTCCATGAACAACACAAATACCAACTGACAATAAATGATGATAAGAACCAAGAAAGAAGAGTGATTTGATTACGTACTAAGAGCAAAGATCTATTTGATCGAAAGTGACTTAAATTTACTCCAAGGCCCTGGTTAGCTGAAATTTAGAATTCAATTTGTTTACAAGAAACACGAAGTCCGGTCGTTATAAGGTATATTTGAAAAGAAAAACCTGGATGCTCAAACCTGTTAATTAGGAAAAATACGCAATCGTGGTTTGCAATTCTAACTTTTGGTTAGTACCAACCAGCTTTCTAGATTTTGCGAAATAACGAACGAAAAATATTGTAGCAAACAAGAAGTATGACAAGCGAAATAGCAGGATACCGACCACAGGTAGACAGGTAACAACTCTTTTTATCAGGTTTTCCTTTAGCATTCATAAAAACCTACACGGTTGCATAATTGCCGAAACCAGAGTGCTTTGAAAATTCACGGATTTACAAGGTTGTCCATGTCTATTTCACTTTGTCAGTCTGGATCACTTAGTCAGTCTGGATCAACTAGATATTCTAGGTCACTTAATCAGCCAAGATCACCAGGTCAATCTAGATTACTATGTCAGTCTAGATCACCCGGTCTGCTAGATCACAAAGTCCGTCTAGATTACCAAGATAGTCCAGATCACCTAGTCAGTCTAGATTACCAAGATAGTCTAGATCACCTTGTCAGTCTAGATTACCAAGATAGTCTAAATCATCTAGTCAGTCTAGGTTACCAAGATAGTCTAGATCACCTTGTCAGTATAGATTACCAAGATAGTCTAAATCATCTAGTCAGTCTAGGTTACCAAGACGGTCTAGGTCACCTGGCCAGCCTAGTTTACTAAGATAGTCTAGATCACTTAGCCAGTCTAGCCAAGACCCGACAAACAGATAGATAGACAGACAGACAGACAGACAGACAGACAAACAGACAGACAGACAAACAAACAAACAAACAAACAAACAAATAGATAGGCTGGAAACAGGCAAAGAGACAGCAGGTAGTTTCCTCCAGGCTAAGAGGGCAGTTTGAAATGGCACATTGGACATGCCATTTCTGATCGCGTTACGCTGTGTGGTTGGACTTGTTCTCGATGATATCTACAGAGGTTTCAAACTCCTTCAAGTAGTTCTTTTCTTCCCCGCTCCGATTTTCTTTCGAACACTTGAAAGAGGCTCACAGACAGACCGAGAAACGGGTAAGTATACTTACATAGAGAGAGATAGAGACAAGACAGACATTTAGACGGACGGGCGTTTGGATGGACAGGTAAACAAACACATAAATATCACATGCAAAAAAATAGCGATAAAGTCATAAACGATAAAGTGTTTCTCATGACGACTAAAAGTAGTTAAAGGGTTTGTCAGAGGTTAAAGAGCGGTCCCCGTGGAGTCCTGAAGTCGCAGTTAAAAATAACCGAACTCAGTTAGCCAATCAGAAACCTGACTGCGTCTTTCGCACTTGAACTTCCCGTGTGGTCCCCAGTGCGGCATTAATGTGATCGATTCCCACTGAGTCTTTGAGCAACAGTACCGATGAAAGGTAATGCGCAGCCATTTCCGTTCAGTCTTAGGGGACGATCTAATCATAGATTTTGATCTATTTTACCTCTGACAAACCCTTTAAATAGTTGTCCCTAATAATACGGTTGAGATCCAGGGTATATTTACCTTGTTCTTTCCACAGGACGAGCCATCCAGTGCGGGGATGTTACGTGTTTGACAGTAGGTGTTAGGACGACGCCGCTCTACACACCACACACCAAGGCAAGGGTTTCTAGGGTACTGTGAATTCAATGATAGCAGTGTTTGAGAAAGCTTTTTATTCATTTGTTTGTGAGGTTGACTGCAGAAGGAGAACAAGGGCTGCTACCTTCTTAGGCGTGCCTCTCTCAGTCAGCTAGCATATGTCTTCGTACAATCTTGAAAAAACATCGGCGAGTGAGAACACAGAGAAACACTGTGCAAGTGGCACGACAAATCTTCCAGTAGTATTTTAAAATACTAATACTCTCAAAGATAAGCTGAACACTGTGGGAAAAACTGGTTAAGTTCATTGGCTCACTGAAATTTGGTGCGCTATACTCATCATTTCAAAGTGAAAAAATGTCGAAACTTAAGGAGGCTTGGTCGCTTATAATTGTTGCCAGTCCAGATCATGACTGCAAATATCCGATAAGCCCTAAACCATATTCGTTTGATGCGTGGGTACTGTTTATTGTTCAGTTGTAGCGTGAAAACAACAAAACCTGATGTAAAACCTGATGTAACATGCTTTTTGCTTGAAAACTCAAATGTACATTTCGCTTCTCACCTTTGCACAAAACATGTACGCAGACCCAAAATCCATTGCACATTGATCATCCAAATTGTAATACTGTCCGGGCAGGTTCTTTTGATAACCGATTGTGTTATTAAATGGTTTGTCTTCCAAACACCACAGATTGCTACAAAACACCAGTTTGCATTAAAGATAATATAAAACACTTCGTGAAAATGAAAATCAAACAAGAAGCAACATGCGCAGACAGATCTAGAACAACAAACAGACAAACAAGCGGACAAACTGACAGGCAGACAAACAAACAAACAAACAAACAAACAAACAGACGAATAGAAAGGAAAGGAAAGGAAGAGAGTATAAGGCTCAGTCTGATCGACAGACGGACGGTTAAATCAATGAATGAATAAATAAATAAATAAACAAACGAACGAATGAATGAGTGAATGAATGAATGAACAATGAATGAATGAATGAATGAATGAATGAACAAATGAATGAATGAATGAATGAATGAATGAATGAATGAATGAATGAATGAATGAATGAATGAATGAATGAATAAATGGGTAGATGATGGCTGGATAGAAGGGTGAAAGATGATGGATGAATGACAAGTGAGGGGGTAGGGATCGGTTACGTGAATATGATAGGTACAAAAAAAGAAGGAAAAATCATTGTTGGATAGATAAATAATTATTGTTGCTTTCGAAAAAAAAAGGAAAAAAACCGAACCAGAAACAGAAACAGAAATGGTCATTCAAGCAATCACAGTGAAATATAGTATTTGTCGAGAACTTGTATATTTTTCAAAACAACCAATCAACGATATTCGAGATATAATCACGTGTCTGTTAAATGCCAACACAGAAGCTAATGATTTTGCGACAAGTTGTTTCTTGGTAGTATTGTAACAAGACACATCTCAAACAAATCTAATTATCCGAAAGCAGCTTTAATTACATCACTATTGTGCGTAGCCTGAGTTTCAGACTCTTACCTCGGCGCTTCCCGATGGAGCGCCTTGGAGATGAGTCTGTGCACTTTAGAGCCTAATTCTCCGGTGTGGCGTCATTCTGTTTGCGCCGCTCAACCAATCAAATTCGAGGATAAAAGATATTCATCCTCGAAGTGACGTCAAGAGACGCTTCACTTTGCTCGAGGTACCGAAAAATTTTTCAGCGCGTTTCTGATTGGTCGAGAAGAGTGATAAGTTTATTCGAATTCATGCCTACGTCACATAGGAGTATATGACTCCAAAATGCCCAGGCTCCTCTCTCAAGCGCCCCACCGGGAAGTACCGGGGTGAGAGTCTGAACCTCAGGCTACACTGTGCGGTGCAAACAGTTTCAATCTGAAGGTGAAGTGCGCACTAGAATCAAATTGCATACATGTTTCATGCCGACGACGTGGTTTGAGAGTTGATACTTGGAATCAGTCCACCGCAAGGACCTTTGCGCGGACCCCATAACCACATCCGGGTTACACCCGTCCACGTGCCTTTTGCCAGTTAAAGGTTTTTAATCCATTATTTCAACTGATCTCTCACAGTCTACCAATTCGTAAGCCGATTAGGATTGTTAAGCATACAACCCGCCTTAAAACTTAGCATTTATATTTTGATAATCGTATAACGCACACACAATATTGATTTCTAACAAGGAAGACGTGAAATTACCGGATATTTGATAAGAGTTCACGTCTACTGCATGATGACCAATAATAATTATCAAAGCGCGATCGCACAAGTGCGGCCATTATGCTGCCTTTGATGGAATCCCTGGTGCAGTTGTTCCCACGACCATCGTGCTCCATGCCAAGGCTGTCGGATGAATAAGACGAAAATAGCGATGAGCCGTCATTATTACCTGGTCACGGGAGACTACATGTAGTTTAAATACAGACAAACAGGCAAATTCCACTCATCCCTCTCCCATCGTATCGTCATTACTGTTATGATTACAATCATGATTATGGCTGTCGCTATGGCTAGGGCTTATGAATATATATTGTTTGAATACTACAACTACCGCCACTGTTAAAAAAATTAAATATTTGTTAAATAATTTCCATTGACCCTCACCCTTACGAAACAGTTCTGTAAGCGAAAACATGATCAGGATTTGGTCCGACATTACTTAAATACAGGCTACAATTAGTATAGTTGCGAATACTCTGATTAACGTGAATTGAGAATTGATCACCACTGATATGTGGGACACGTTTGTTCTTATTTTTATTACTATGTTTCTTCTTATACATTTATATATCCAGTAAAATGATATTTGTTGTTCAAAAATTTTTAAAATACATTTTTAAACGAGCCATTTCTTGGCTCACTCAATGTAGTGTGGTTAAATAAAGTAATGCCTATGGTGGCTTTGACTATGGCTATAGCTTTGGCTACAGCTACGTCTATGGCTATGCCTTTGGATATGGTTATGGTTATGGTTATGTCTTTGTTTTGGCTGTGGCTAAGGCTGTGGATATGGCTGTGGCTATGGTTATGATAACCGCTATTGCTAAGGTTATGGTTATGGCCACGCCCTCTGGTCATGATTATGGTGATGATCCTGAAGACACTTATGATTACGTTTTTAAAGGGTTATGGCTACGACTGCGATTTAGATTATGACTACGATCATGATTATGATTATGATTTTGATTGTGGTTATGAATGTGATTATGATTGTGATTGTGATTGTGATTGTGATTGTGATTGTGATTGTGATTGTGATTGTGATTGTGATTGTGATT